>JAJJKT010015860.1:0-12699 GCA_023805755.1 Eremoplastron rostratum | reverse complement strand
TATTTCATAAAAAAATAATTAAACTAATTCTTGAATATAAATTTCATAAAAAATATATTAAATCAATCAAAAATGAATTTCCTATTTTTTATCTATTGTTTGATTCTTTATATTAATTGTTTACAAGATACTATACTCTTAGATAAAAAAACTAAAGGATTTTGTGATAAAAGAAATTATATATTTTCATTCAATGATACAATTGAAAATATCAAATCTATTTCAGGGAACAAAAAAGTATTTCATTTATTAATAGATAAAGAAATTGTTTGTATATGTAAAGTTAATAGAATAATTAAGTCATTAAATATTAAAGAAATTACGTGCATAATTAATAACTATGAAAAATGTTCCAAAAATTCTGAAAAAAATAGAGAAAAACGAGGAGATTTTCTAAAATTTGGAAAATATAAAGAAGATAAACTGAACGAATTAGATAGTGAGAATATCTCAATTCAAGGTGAAGATTATGAAAATAAAAAATTTTCTTATAAAAAACATCATAAAAGAAATAATTATGAAGAAGAAATAAAATATGAAATAGAAAATAAAAAAGGAAAAATTATTAAATATTATGATGAAAACGGAAAATTGAGATTTAATATAACAAATAATTTTATAAATAATGAAAAAAATGAAACAATTTCAGAAGAACTATCATTTATACTAGATATAAATATAACAAATAAAGAATTAGTTGCTCAAGCTGATTGCCATTTTGAAATATCTCAGAATTTTACAATGGTCTGCATTCCTGATATAGATAATCTATATAATTCTGATATAACAATTGAAGAAGAAATATTTATTCCTAAAAATCCAGAAAATAAAAATTTTAGTTTCTTAGGCTTTGAAAATAAAAGAACTTTAACATTGAAGGCAGGATTTATAACCAAAAATGAAGAAAATAATCTAAATAAATTTGATATTATAAATAATACATTTTTAAGTGAATCAGATACAGACATTTCCTATCCTCAGATAAATATCTTTATAAATAATGATAAAAAAAGTTCTTGTTCATTTGAAATAAATAATTTAATTGATAATAAAATTAATATTACATGTACAATAGAAGGAAAAATGAATGACTTTGAAACTATTACTATACAAGATGAGCTTGAGCCAATTTTATTATCAGATAAATATACTACCTTAAATTTTATTAATTTCAAAGAATTAAGTCTTTATAAATTAAGATTAGGCCAAATTTTCAAAGGCAATTGCATTTCAAATTTATATCAATTTCAACTTGTAAATAATACTTTATCGGTTCCTTTGCCAGTATCTAAATCATTTTTATTACTTGTAAATATTAACGAAGAAGATAAAAAATTCAATTGTGGTATAATACATCAAGAAAATTTTAATATGACATGCAAACTTGATAATTACTGTCCCCCCAGTGATTCAAATTATGAAATTAAAATACTCAAAAAAAGTTATTTTGGATATGAATTATTAAAACCAAGTACTATTTATATTGAAATTCCAGAAGGATTATCAACTTATACTCTAATTTCTGGATATATTTTAAAAGAAAATTGTTATTCAAAAAAATATACTTTTTCAATTTATAATAATATTTTAAATAATAAGGAAATTGATGGGAAAGGTGTATTCAATTTGAAATTATATCAATTTGAGCAAAATGTTAATTGCACCTTGGATGTAAAAAGAAGAATTATATGTAGTGTTTATATTAATAGTGAAAATGAAACTGAAAATAATTATTGCTCAAATATTAATAAAGATATTCAAATTGATGATATAATTGGTAATAAATATTTTTATGATACAAAAGGCAATTTATTCCATTTATTTGGATTTAAAGATATAGAATCAAGAACTTTCCAAGCAGGAGATTTAATTAAAGGGAAATGTTCTGATAATACATATATTTTTTATTTTTTAAACAATACAATGTACTATAATTATGAAAAAGAGGTTGAATTCACCTTAAACCTTGCTAAACCCCAAGGTTTGAAGACAACATGCTCCATTAAATCTAATTCTAAAGGTGAAATAAAAACTGATATTGAATGTAAAATAGTGGGGAAAAATGAATGCCCGATATTTGATGAAAAATTAGATTTAGTAATAAATAATAGTTTAGTGGCAGATTATTTAATCGATAATTCTCATAGAATTATATTTAAAAATTTTCAAGGTAAATCAACATATATTAATTTAACAGCTATTATCTTAAAAAAAGAAAAAAATGAAAAAGAAACATTTTTGATTATTGATTCAACTAATAATTATTTTAATAATTCATTTTTAGAAAATCTCGAGTTTAATATTAAAATTAAATTGGGAGAAAATGAAAAAAATTCTGATTGCAAAATAACAGAAGGTGAGATAAAATGCGAACTTGGAGAATTAGAGACCGACTATATAAATATAGAAATATTGGATGACCCACTAGATAATTATATTTTTTCTGAAAAAAAGACAATTATATTTTCAGGATTTAAGGGAAAGAAATTACACACATTGAGTGCAGGCCAAATCAAAGAAGGAAGATGCTGTGGAGAAGATAATAAAACATATAATTTTTCTTTCGATGTGGAGAAAAGTGATAAAATAATAGAAAAAGAATTACAATTTTATCTTCAAATGGAAAAACCAAATGCTATATTTAACTGTTCTATAATTAAGAGTGGCGAATCCAAAAACGAAATAATTTGTTCAAGGGAGGGGACGTCCAAATGTCTTGTGGACTATTTAGATAATAATATTGTAGTTGGAAAAAATAACCCAGAGGTCATATTATATAATGATGAATATTTATATTTGACTTCTTTTGCAAATCAAAATACTTATAAATTTAGAATAAAAGTCGGTCCTTTTATAAAACCAGAAGATTTAGATGAAGAATGTAAATATAATTTTAACTTTATAAATACAACATTTGAGAATATTTATTATTTTACTAAAGATATTGTTTTTAGTTTTAAAACAAAAATAAATAATATTGAAAAAGAAGCCAATTGTATCTTATCTATGGATGACAATGAGGAACCTAAGTTAGAATGTTATATTATTTTAGATGAAGAAATGTGTAAAAGTGAGGATATATTTAATTATGATTTAGTAATACCAAAAGATAATAATCAAATTCAAATACTTAATTCTTTCCAAAATATTTCATTTGAAGGATTCATTGGACAAGAAACTATTACTGTTAAAGCTGGATATATCGGAGAAAAAAAGATTGAAAATAATAAATTTATTTTTATAATTGAAGGAAATGAAAATATTGATAAAATAGGACAATTACAAGATATTGATTTAATATCTTTAAATTATAGTATTTCTGAAAGTGATAAAACTTATGAGGCCAAATGTAAAATTGAAAATAAAAATATTAAATGTGAATCAGATATTAATGAGTCCTTAGATTTAGATAAAGATATCGAAATTAAAGATATTTGTAATTATATAATATTAAATGATAAAACTGTTTATTTTAAAAATATTATAGGCTTAAAAACTTTCACAATAACAGCTGGCCAAATTAATAAATTTAAATACCAAAATGACAATTATCAATTTAATTTATATAAAACAAAATCAATAATAGATAATTATACAGATACCAAATTTGAAATGAATGTAACTATAACTACTGATAATGAAATAAAACAATATCAATCAATTTGCACAATTAAAAATTCATCTTCATATTTTATGAATTGCATAATAGAAGGAATAACTTGTGTTCAAGATATAATTCTAAAAGATATCGAGACAAATCCAAACTTAACATTATTTTCTCCTGTGCCTTTATTTTTTAATGGATTTAATAATAGAAGGACATTTTTAATCAAAGCAGGCAGATTAAATTTAGGTGAATGTATTAAAAATAAATATACTTTTATTTTCACAAACAATACTATTACTTATGAAAAGGATATTAAATTTTATATACATTTCGAAACAAATGAAATTCTTGATGGAAGTGCACTATGTTCTATTTCAGCAGGAAATAAAACAATTTATTGCAGTTATGACACTTGCCCAAATGATGAAAGCTATTTAAAAATAATTTCAGTACCTACCCAAGATTTTACAAAGGATGAACCAAATACTATATGGTTCGAGAACTTTAATACTAACACGAAAACAATAATAAGTGAAGGAAAAATAATTAAACAAGATAATGATAAATTATCATTTTTAATTGATAATAATAATATAAATTCAAATGAATCTATTTATTTACAATTTGAACTGAATATAAATGATGATAAAACAGCAAATTGTGAATTGAATAAACCTGAAAATATCCAAAATTTTACTATTAATTGCACAATTGGCGAATTTTTGGAAGAAATAAATATTTTAGAGAACCCCGTCCATGACGAATATTATTTCTTTGGATTTAAAAATAAAAAGACTTTAACTTTCAAAGCCGGTTCAATTGAAATAATAAATAATACATATTTTAAAATTATTAATAATAGTTTTAATGGAGATGCAAATATTATTGAAGAAATAAGATTCAAGATAAAAGATTATAATGATAACATTCTTAACTCAACCTGTGAAATAGAAAAAAATTTTGACCTTATATGTATAATAGAAGAAGAAACAAATGAAAATGACTATTTTTCAGGATTCACTATAATAAGTAATCCTGAAGCTTATTTATTAAATGATAATCATATAACATTAAATTTCATTGATTTCAAAGACCTAACCATTTATTCATTAATTTTAGGGAAAATTAAAAAGGGCTCAAATAAATATACTTTTTCTTTAGTAAATACAACAATTTCTAAAAATATAATAGAAAATGTAAAATTTGATTTACCAATAAAAATAAATAATGAAGAATTAAATAGTATATGTATTATTCCGAATAATTCTGCAAAATTTGATATGGATTGCTCCATTGAAAATTTTGTCTTTGATGGAATTTATGATATTCAAATTAATGAATTAAAAATTGCAAATAATATTTTATTAGCTCCAAATATATTATATATTAATTCAGTTAGTCAAACAACATATACTTTAATTCCAGGATATATTAGAAAAATGAGTTGTAATAATAATGGATTATATACATTTGAAATTCTAAGAAATACCATAACTAATGATTTTCCTATTAATTTCGTGGGAAAATTTAAGCTAAATTTTACTCAGCCTAAAAGTGTAGCTAATTGTTCATATAATAAGGCGAATAATGTAATTGGTTGTTCTTTTTGTGTTGGTAATGATGATGGGTGTTGCACCAATATTAATAATGATATTATAATTGATAATGTAGTTGAGAATAATATTTTAATAGAAAAAGAATATTATCTTTATTTAGATGGATTTGAGGGATTGGAGACAATAACAGTTGAAGCAGGAGAAATAGCCAAAGGGGAATGTAAAGAAGGGGAATATCAATTTATAATTTATAATTCAAAATTATATAATGTTATTCCAAAAGAAAAACAAATTGAATTTCCTTTAACTATTACAGAATATGGAGAAAGTAATATATTAAATATGAAATGTTACCTTCCCTCTAATTTGGATAATATAGATAATTATTTTGATATTACTTGCAAAAGTTCAAGTGGAAATTGCTCTTTGATACCTCCTGATAAAGATATACAAATTACTAGTAATCCAGGATATAGATGGTATGATCAAAAAGTAATTAATTTTGCTAACTTTTTAGGAAAGTCAACCGTTGTCACTATTTCTGCTGGAAATTTATATAAAGAATTTGATAAAGAAAAGAAAAGTTATACTTTAATATTCATTGGCTCAAATATTGATTATATTTTAGAAAATGATATTTCAATTCCTCTCCAATATCAAATTTATGAAAAAGCAGAAAATACCACATGCATTTTAAAGAAAAATTCAAAAAATATAGAATGCCCCTTAGATAATATTGAAACAGATAAAGTAGATATTCAAATATTATATGACCCCATGGATAATTATGAATCAATAGATAAAAAAACTATAATATTTAAAAATTTTAAAGATAAAGAAATATATATTTTAATTGCTGGTAGAATTCAAAAGGGGCAATGCGAAGAAGGAAGTAAAACTTATAAATTTAAGTTTATAAACTCTAAACTCAATACCACATTTAGTGATTTTTTTTTCCTAAAAATGAAAAAACCTGAAAAAGAGGCTCTGTGTACCGTTGATTCAAATGGGACTATCACTAATATAGATTGCACTATAGAAGGAGTAAATTCCTGTCCTGTTTCCGATGATGCTGATATTTTTGTTGCAGATGAAAATCCTGAATTGATTCAAATTGATAATAAAACAATATATTTTTCTTCTTTTGAAAATAAAAATTCAATATCATATAATTTATTCTTAGAAAATATTTTAAAAATCGGTTTGGACGAAAGCAAAAATGATTGTAAATACTATTTTAATTTTTTTAATGGGCCTTATAATTTAGAAAATTTATCTAATGATATATTTTTTGATTTCGATATGACTTTCAATAAAACAGAAGTCAAAGCAAATTGCAAACTATATAAAGAGGAAAATCAAAATGAATTTTCCATTTTATGTAGTTTTAATTTGGAGCAATGCGATTCTACAAATTTACTAAATTATGATTTAGAAATTGGAGAAAATATAAACTTGAATATAGACGATTCTTATCAAAAAATAAATATTATAGGTCTAGAGAACCAGAAAACAATAACAGTTTTGGCTGGAAATATTAAAAATAAAAGTATCGAAGATGATAAATTTATTTTCTCCTTTGAGCAAAACCAAAATTCAGATATATTAAAAGAAATTGATTACTTTAATTTAAGCCTTATTATAGATGAGAAAAATATAGATATAATAGCCAAATGCTTTTTAGAAAGTGAATCAAATGAAATAAAATGCGAATTAAATGATAAATCATTAAAAGAAGATAATGATATCATAATTAAGGAGAATCCTGAATATTATTTATTAAATCAAAATACAACTATTTATTTTGGAAAGTTTGATGAATTAAGGACATTTACTATAAAAGCCGGACAAATCAGGAAAAATGATTATAAAGAAGGAAAAGACTATCAATTTAACATAATAAATAGTATTTCTCCAGCATTAATTCCATATGAAAAAGAATTTAATATAAATATATTAGTAAATGAAACTAAAGATGCAAAGGCAACTTGCACAATAAAGAATTCTAATTTATATATGATGATTTGTACAATTGAAGGAGAACAAAATTATATTCAAGATATAATTTTAAATGATGATAATATTGAAAAAAATCCAAATTTAGAAATATTTCAGCCTAATACCACCTTCTTTAGAGGATTTAATAATAAGAGAACAATTACAGTGAAAAGTGGAAAGTTAAAAAAGGGTGAGTGTCATATGACAGGAAAAACTCAATATCAATATAATTTTTCTTTTATTAATAATGAATTCTCTTATTCAACGGATAAAGATATTTCCTTTATTTTAAATCTTAACATAAATGAAATAAATTATGATTCAACATGTTTTATTAATTTGTCCGACCAAGATAAGGGTATTTATTGTAATATTTATAATATGACAAATTGTCCAAAAGAAGAAGATGATTTATTAATAAATAGTAATCCAAAACCAAATTATGGAATTTTATACCCCAATTCGATTTTTTATGAGGACTTCCTTAATAAACACACTATAACTATAAGTATGAAAGATACAGGAAAAATAATAAAAAAAGAATTAAACGAAAGTAAATTAGATTTTATTATAACAGAAAATAAAATTAATGGGGAATTGTCCTTAGATGAATTAAATATTTTTGAAATTAATTTATCTAAAGGAAAAACAGCAGACTGTACAATAGATAATATAGAAATATCAGAAATATCAGAGACATTTAATATTTCATGCTCAGTTAATTTGAATATAAATGACGAAATAGAAATAATTGAAAATCCTGAACATGAAAAATATTATTTTTCTGGGTATAAAAATAAAAAGACTTTAACCATAGAAATCGGCTCAATACGTAAAAATGAAAATAATAACTATTTTAATATTATAAATAATAATATTTTAGGGGAACAAAATAATTTCAAAATTGATAATATGAAATTAGAAGTTAAATATTCAGACGAAAATATTATTACAACATGTAAAAATAATTCTGAAATTATTGATAATAAAATAGATTTAATTTGTGAAATAGATAAAAATAATCAAAATAGTAAAACAATATCTATAGTAAATAATCCAGAGGCTATTTTATTACAAGATAAAATTACAACTTTGAATTTCATAAAATTTAAAGATGTATTTTTATCTACTTTAGAACCAGGTAAAATATTTAAAAATCATTGTAATGGAAATTCATTTATTTTTTATTTAATGAATTCTACTATTTCTAAGTCTATAGAAAATGTTACATATTTCTCTTTACCAATAAAAATAAAAATAAATGATGAAATAGAAGAAATAACAAGTAGATGCCAAATATTAAATAATTTAAATATTTTAAAAATGTACTGTGTTATCTCTAATTATTGTCCAACTGATAATATAGATATTATAATTGAAAAATCAAATTATTATCCAGAAATAAAAACATTAAATCCGAATACAATTTATGTTAATATTCCTGAAGATATTATTTCCACAACTTTAAATGCTGGATTTATTACAAAAAAAGATTGTAACAATGAATTATATGAATTTATAATAAATGATAATAAAATATCCGGAAAAGAAATTGGAAGTTTAACTTTGGATTATAAATTAAAATTAGCCCAATTTGAAAATGAAGCTTCTTGTTCAATTAATAATAATTTAGCTATAGATTGCAATTTAAATATAAATAGTAGTATCGAAAATGAAAAAAAATATTGTGAAAATATTAATGAAGATATAAAAGTAGAAAAAATTATTGGAAATAATTATACTATTATAGATAATAATATAATTAATTATTATGGATTTTATAACTTAGAAACATTTACTGTCGAAGGTGGCGAATTAAATAGGGGATATTGCATTAATGATAATCAATATCAATTTACTATTTCAAATTCAATAATATATAATAATCTTCAAAATGCAAACAGCAATACATTTTCTGTCAACCTTATAAAGCCAAATAAAAAATTAGAGGCCAAATGCACCCTTCCTTCAGAATTAAAAATTTATGATAAATTTAATATTACTTGTTTAATAGAAAGGGAAAATATTTGCCAAGAAATTTTAGATAAAGACTTACAAATCGGGGAAAATGATCCAGATGATATTAAAATTGGGGAAAAAAGAATTACTTTTAAAAATTTTGGTAAAAAATCAACAATTATTACAGTTTCAGCAGGCACCCTTAATCTAGGAAAAGAAAATAATAAATATTCTTTAAATTTTTCTAATTCAAATATAGATTATGAATTAAATAAAGATTGTTCTTTCAATGTAAAATTAAATTTAAATAGTGAAGAACAAAAAATAATATGCAAATTAGGGAAAAGTAGTACAAATATAATTTGCGACTTAAAAAATATTGAATCAAACAACATAGAATTAAAAATAAATGAAGATCCTCTTGATAATTATGATACCCTACCTTCCAAAACAATAATATTTGTCAATTTTAAAGATAAAGAAATACATACATTGATAGCAGGTAAAATTCAAAATGGAACTTGCCAAGGAAAAATATATACTTTTTATTTTAATGATTCACAAAGTCAATATGATATCCAAACTCCCCTTCAATTTGGTCTTGAAATGAAAAAACCTAATAGAATTGCTAATTGTACAACGAGTAATAAAAAAAAGGAAAATAATTTATATGATATAATATGTGAAATGGAAGGGACAAATACTTGCCCTATGGAGCAGGATGATGATATAATTGTTGGAGATTTTGAACCATCTCCAAAACTAATTAATAAAAACTCTTTGTTATATTATTTTTCATTTGCAGGCCAAACAACTAATAATAATTCCTTTTCTTTATTTGGAGGAATATTAACTAAGAAATCTTCGAATAAAAATAATGATAATGTTATATATACTTTTATTATTTCTGATTGCTCAATTAATAAAAAAATAGATATAGAAATTAATTTTAATATAGCTGTAATTTTAGAAATATATGATAAAAATATTAAAGACAAAATTGATGCTAAATGCAACAAAAAAGAAATTACTGAATTAGATAATTTTGATATAGAATGCACATTTACTGTGACTAATTCATATTATTCTGAAAATGATGAATATGATATCAAAATTGAGGACGGAGACCAAAAAATTAAAATAGATGATGAAAAAGAATTAATTATTTCTAAATTAAATGGATTATCTACAGTAACTATGCATAATTGTAATATTTTAAAAGTAGGATGTAATAATAATAATTATAAATTTAAATTTTCTTCTTGTTTAATGCCACAGAAATTAGATTTTGAAAAAGATTTTGAATTCCAATTAAAAGTAAAAAATGGAGAAGAATCCAAATGCAAAATTACTTCAAATAATCAAAATGAAATTATTTGTGAAATAGAAAATTCTAATATATGTCAAAGCAATGAAAATGATATTGAAATAGGAGAAAACACTCCTATTATAAATTATGAAGAATATTCTTCTCTTAAAAACTTTTATATTTCTGGAATTAAAAGCTTATATACAACTACAATGACTGGTGGATTATTAAATTATGGAAAATGTGAATCTGGCTCAAATGATTACATTTTTAATTTTTCAAATACAAAATTATCAAAAGAATTATCTAAAGAAGTAACTTTTGATTTAGAATTGAATGAGCCTCAATCAATGAATTCAGTTTGCACAATACCAAAAAATTCCAAAAATTTCGATTTAAAATGTGTAATTAAAGGAGAAAATAAATGCCCCTTAGATGATTTAATTTCATTAGAAATAAAAGAAATTAATGAAGATAAATATTTAGATAGTATTAAGCCGAATGGATTATATTTAAATAATGTAATAAATAGAAATGTTGTTTTAATAAAAGGTGGAGAAATTAATTTAGGAAAATGCATTGAAAACAATTATAGATTTTATTTCAATAATTCAGAAATAGAAAATTTAGATATTTCTAAAATTAAAGATATATCTTTTACATTAGGATTGCAAAATCCTAGAAAAAATGCAATATGTAAATTAGAGAATAATAATGAAAAATTGGATGTGATTTGTTCTATTGAAGGAGATGAGTATTGTCCTATGTTTAATTATACTTATTTACAAATAGGGGAAGATGATCCTCCTTTAGATGAAACAATCTTACCACCAAATATTTTCAATTTCTCGAATTTTGCAAATAAAAAAATAATATTTAATAATTATTATATATCCATTTCAAAATATGAAAATCAAAATTGCAAAGAAGAGACATATAACTTCGATTTAATAGCTACTTTTAAATCTGATAATATTTTAGGTGGAGAACAATTTTCTTTAACAATATCAAATGAGTTGGTTTCAGAATGTATCTTTCCTAATGAGATTAATATTGAGGCTACTTCTAAAATCAGTTGTTCTATTAATAAACCTATAATTGGAGATATAAGCTTTTATTTTGATTATTTATATCTAGAAGAAAAAGATATTTATATTATTAATCAAGGAGACCAACAGACATTTAAAATTGATAATATAGTCTGTCCATATTTTTCATTTGGTTTGTTAGACGATATTAAACCAGAAAAATCGGGTAATAATTCAATTGCCTTTACTTTACAGATTAAAACTTCATATCAATCAGAAAGAGATATTAAAATCTTAGACAATGAGGGTATTAAAAAAGAAGAAAATGTTATGGAATTTAATTTGAATCCTACTAATGGATTACATTTTGGGCTAGAATTTCTTTCCGAGTCGGAATATATAGGAAAATGTATAGTTCCTCAAAAAACTAAATCTAATTTAGAATTTTCTTGCTCAATTGATGACATTAATGATACAAAATCAAAATATTTTAAATTTGAAGATACAACAGATATAATTCAAATTGGTGAAAATAAAATACGTTTAACTGGTTTATCAGGTAAAACAATTAAAAATATTTATGCATCAGATGACGTTGACCCAGAACCAGGACCAGGACCCGAGCCTACTCCTCCTAAGAAAAAAGAATCAAAAGGAATGTCCACAGCCGCAAAAGTAATATTAATAATTTTGGGTATATTAATATTAATTATTATAATATTAGTTTTATTATATTTCTTATACTTTAAAAAATTAGAAGAAAATAGTGATAATTATTCAAATAGTAATGAAAATAATAATAACAATCAAAGAAATAATAAAAGAAACAATTCAAATAGTAGTGAAAATAATAGTAACAATCAAAGAAATAATAAAAGAAACAATTCAAATAGTAGTGAAAATAATAATAATAAAAAAAAAGAAAGTGAAGAAGTTGAAATTTATAAACAAATAACAGAACAAAATAACAAAAATACTGATGAAGAAGATGAGCAATCCTTGAAAAATGCAAAAAAAAATAATAATATTGATAATGAAGAAAAAAAAGAAGATAATGAAGAAGAAAAAAAAAGAAGATAAGGAAAAAAATAGTTTTGAAGAAGATGAAACTATAAAATATAATTTGAAAAAAAAGAAAAAAAGAAACATTAAATCAATTGAAGATCATTATGAATATTAAAAATAAAATATTTTTAAATTTTATTATATAAATTTAATTATAATATAAAATTAGAAAATAAT
>JAJJKT010015859.1:0-12699 GCA_023805755.1 Eremoplastron rostratum | reverse complement strand
GATACGGCAACAAAAAAAAATATAAATATTATTTTATTATGTAAATTAAATGAAAAAAACATTTTAAAAGAGGAAGATAAATATTATAATGATTCAATTAAAATATTAGAAAGTCTTTATGAAGAAATAGATAATAAAAAAATTAAAATTAATCACCTTAGATCTTTATTTCAAAGTAAAGAAGGAGAAGCTTTTGCAAAAGAAAAATTTAATTTATTTCTTTTATTAAAAGAGAAAAATATAGATATAAATGATTTATATGATAAATTAAAAAATCTTTATGATGAAATAAATAATAAATTAACAGACTTAGATTATATTGTGAGTAATTTAGAAAAATATTTTTTTACTTTTTATAAAAAAGATATTGATGAAATAAAATCCGATGTTAAAACAATTGAAAGTGGAACTTGGGAAGATTATGAAAATAAAAAAACAGATTTAAATAAGTTTATTGATTTTAAAAAGGAAGCAGATCAAGTGAATGAAGTAAAAAAATTAAATTTATTTGGTATTCTTTATAGGAATACGAAAGGTTCAGATCAAAAAAAACATTTTGAAAATGCATTAGGAAAATTAGAAAAAATAGATGAGATTTTGAAGGGCGATGACAAAGAAAATAAGGAAATTCTTGAAGAAGTTAAACAAAATAGCAGTCAAATATATGAAGAAATAAATAATTATTTTGCACAAAAAAAGAAAAATGCAGATAATGATTTATCTCTATTAGTTAATTATGATTCTTATGATAAAGATATTAAAAGCATTTTTTATTTTTTTGATAATTTACATAACGATGAAAATTGGAATAATATTTTATTGAGAAAATATCAACAAATATCCAAAGAAAACATTGAACAATATTTAAAAGAATTAAAAGAAAAAGGAATATATGATTATGAGCATGAAAAATCTGAAAAAAGTTATTACATCCAATTTTTTAATTATTTATATAAAAAGCAACAAGCATTAGATTTTTTAAATCAATTACCTGATAACCTTAATTTATTATATGAAAAATTGGATATAAATAATGGGACAATTAAAGCAAAGGACATAGATGATACTATAAATTGTGTGGAATTTTTTAAAGAAATCAAAAAATTCGAAAAGCATGAAGATACTTTTAAATTTATAAAAGAAAAATTTAAAGGAAATGTGAAATTAATTGAGAGTTTCAAAAATTATTCGGATGTATATGCTTCAATAATTGATTTAAATCAGAATTTTGATGACTTTGCTCTAAATCTTTATGAAGAAGTAAAAAATATTGTGAAAAAAACAGAAATCATATTTTATCAGTATAATGAAGAAATAATTTTAAATGGCTCAAATAAAGATATTCAAAATAAAATTAAATCAATAAATGATTTATTATTACTAAAAAATAAAATAAATGTAAAGCGAAAAACTATTGTGGAAGGTTCAGAAAATGAAAATAAATTAATAAAAAAAAATAATACATTATTATTATTTAAAGAAATTGTAAATAATATTGAATCAATTTACGAACATATGACAGTTTTAAGAACTAAAGGTAGTATATTACCTATTCGTATAAAAGTAGAAATTGAGGATGAAGAAAAAGACAAAGATGATGAAAACATAAATATAAAAATAAGATATTTTTTAAATGATAAAAAAGATAAAGAAATAGAAAAAGATTTTAATTATATAGATAAGTTTTTGACCAACGCTAAAGACGATTATATTAAAAAACTTGAGTTATATTATAAAATAAATGATTATATGAGATTTTTCTACGGAAGGCAAATTGTTAGTATTGTAAATCATTTAAATGGATATCAAGAAATATTTCCATTTTTAAGATATATTTTAAATGCTACTGATGAAAAAATCATTACAAAAGGTTCTCAAATAAATGTACATTCTGTACAAGATTTTATAAAAAATTATGACATATATCATGAAGAAACATTTACAAATATCAGTAACTATGTTTTGGATTTATTTAAAAAAAATAATTCATCTCTAGAAAAACATTATGAAAAAATGAAAATAAAATATAATGACATCAGAAGGCCCTCCCATAAAAATATGCAAGGGCCTTGTGATGATGAAAATAGTCAAAATGAAAATTTATTCAAAGGAATATATGAATATGAGTCAAAATCAGAATCTATGGAAGAAGATATTTTACAGGTATTTTTAGATATAATTGGTAGGCTTCCAATTGCCCAAAATATCTTAATTACTAATAAAGAAACATCTTATGAGGAAATGCAAGCATTTTTAAATCGAGCTATTCTATGTAGATATAATGCTCTATTTGTTATTGAAATTAATGAATCATTTTCAGAAAATCAGCAAAGATATTTAAATAAATTTATAGATAAATGCTTATCATTTAAAATTGAAAGTTATACAAAATTGTATAAAAAGACAGTAGATAAAAAGGATCCATCAAAATATATGGATTCTTGCCTTATTTTTGTTTGTAATGAAAAAACTAAATCAGCATTGAATTCTATTAATAAAGCAATTACTGTTCGCCCATTTAGATTAAAAAAATTACATAGATTAAATACTTCTGCTATATTAGGCGAATATACTAATATAAATACTTCTTCGAATGGTAACACTAATACTGCAAACAGTTCAATCAATGGAGAGATTAAAAATATTAATTCTTCAAGAGAAGAGTTAAATGATAATATTCATGTTATTAAATCTGAAATATGTGGATTAGGAAAAACTGAAAAAATTAAAAAAGAAATAAAAGAAAAAGGAAAAAAATATATTCATTTCCCTGTCGGAGGTAATATTACTAGGAATGTATTATACAAAAAATTAAAATCAATTTTAGATAAAATTGAGGAAATAAAAAGAGAAGAGATCAAAGAAGTCGCTATTCATTTAGATTTATATGATAATAATGAAGCTTCAATATTGAATGAATTTTTATTTTCATTTTTGATTACAAAATTTTATTCAAATAGTGAAAATATTATATATATACCAAAAGATATAGAAATATTTATTGAAATTCCTAATTGCTTTGAAGATTTCTTATCTAAATATACAATTTTAAAATCTTTTGAAATTGAAAATATTAAATTAGATAAAAAACCTAAATTAGATTTACCGGAAGATGAACTTCTTCATTTTAAAAATATGTTAGATTTAAATAATAACGATGAAATTTCAGAATATATTAATAAACACTTTGAAATTTCAAAATATTCATATGTTCAAATTCAAATTTTTATTAAACTATTTATAGGCCAATATAGCAAAACTAAAGATAAACGATCTTTTTGGATAGGTTGGAAAAATGTCACTGACCAAGTTATTAAAAGTTTTGAAGAATGCACAAAATATTTTACTCAAGGAACTTTTGCTAATTTATTGGTAAACAAAGATTTATTGGATAAAATAAATGGGAAAAATGATGATTTTATTAAAGTATTAGGAAATATATATGATAATGATTTAGAAAAACAAGAATTTGAACAACCTTTAATTTTTAGGAATCCTAAAATGAAAGGAACAAGTTATTTTTATATTTTATCAATTAAAAAAGATTTTATAGGCTTTGTAGATTTTGATGGCAAAAAAACTGAATCTAATTATTACAATATAAATAGTTCAGAATATTTTTTACATATATTAAAAGAAATATTAGAATTAAAAACTCCAATTGAATCTTTAAAAAAAATAATAGATAAAGATGAATATGTTATAACAAATGATAATTTTAGAAAAATGGTTTTAATTATATATAGAATAGTAGCAAATATACCAGTTATATTAATGGGAGAAACAGGATGTGGGAAAACATCATTAATAAGAAAATTAAATCAGTTATTAAATAATGGTAAAGAAAATTTAGAATTCCTAAATATTCACCCAGGAATAACAGATGATTTTATAAAAAAGAAAATGACTGAAATTAATGAAAAAGCAAAAGGATTAGAAGAAAATTTATGGATATTTTTTGATGAATTAAATACTTGCAATTCATTCGCACTTCTAACTGAAATTTTTATAAATCGTTCATTTGAAGGAGAGAAATTATCTAGTAATATAAGAATTATAGGGGCTTGTAATCCATATAGAAAAAGAGAAAAAGGTAAAATAAAATGCGGATTAAGTCATCCAGATGATAAAAAAGATGATTATGTTTATTTAGTTAATTTATTACCTCAATCTTTAATGTATTATATATTTAATTTTGGTTCAATAAATGAAGATGATGAAAGCAAATATATAAAAAGTATTATTTCTAAGAATTTTGCTCCAAAAATAGAAGATGATTTAAAAGAACAAACTAAAAATATTATTAGTGCATGTCATAAATTGTTAAGGAAAAATTTTGACCCTTCTGTTGTCTCTCTTAGAGAAATAGCAAGATTTTCAAGGTGCTTAAAATTTTTTACAATTTATTATGAAAAAAAGAATGAGTTTGAAGGGGTAAAAGGAAATAATCAATTAGAAAAAATGAAATCAATTATAATTTCTGTGTACATTTGTTATTATATCAGATTAACAGAAAAACAAGCAAGAGAAGAATTTGATAAAGAACTAATGAATGAATTTGTAAATTTAATAAATCTAAAAAAAAATATGAAAGAAAATATAGAACCTGAATTATTGAATAAAATTTATTATAAGGAATTTATAGACGATATTAAGCATAGAAACAAAATATCTCAATTTAAACAATTTAGTAAAATACTTGAAATAGAGGAAGAATTTATATTAGATAAAATAGAATTAGGAAAAGGAATAGGTAATAGTAGATCATTGAGAGAAAATCTATTTTTATTATTTGTATCTTTAGGAACAAATATTCCTTTGATAATTATAGGAAAGCCAGGTAGTGGAAAAAGCTTAAGCTCTCATTTAATATATAAATCTATGAAAGGAAAATATTCTACAAATGATTTTTTTAAATTTTATTCTTCTATTATTCAAAGCTATTTCCAAGGTGCTAATAATACATTGCCTGAAGATGTTGAAAATATTTTCAAAATAGCTGAAAGTAGGCTTAAATCCTTTAAAAAGAGAAGTAAACAAGATATACCTATATCTATGCTTTTATTTGATGAACTTGGTTTAGCGGAAAGATCTAAATATAATCCATTAAAAGTTTTACATGCTAAATTAGATGAGTATTTTACTGAGCATAAAAAAATAAATTCAAATAATAATGACGAACAGATAGTTGATTTTGTAGGAATAACTAATTGGAATTTAGATGCTGCAAAAATAAATAGAGCAATTTCATTAAGTGTACCAGATTTAGATGAAGATCTTGAGGATGCTCAAGAAACTGCCTCCTCTATTGCACAAAGTTTTAATTCTAATTTCGCTTACAAAAAAAAAGGTGATTCTAGAGATGATAATAATACTAAAGAGACTGATAAGGAAAATAATATTGAAATATTTGGAGATTTATTACCAAAGGTTTATTATTATTATAAAAAAGCATTGAAAGATTTAAAAAAATTGACTGTTAAAAAGCAATATGTAGATAAACACCCAGATAAAAAAGGAAAGATGCTTAGAGAAATTGAGGATGAAAATGAATTTAAAGAAATGCTGTCAAATGAAAATAAAGTTAAAATAGATTTTCATGGAAACAGAGATTTTTTTTATTTAATAAAAGGAGTTGCAAGAGAATTAAATGAAACAAATGAAATTGAAAACGCTAAATCTGTGGCTAATGTAATAGAAAAATATATTGAGAGAAACTTCGGGGGTATGGAAATAGAAATAGATATTGAAAATAATGATATAAATGAAAATGACAAATATTTAAAAAATATAATAGAATTAAAAAAAAATAAATTAACATCTGTAGAATTTTTTAAATGTATCTACAATACATTTATTGAAAGCCAAATTGGGAAGAATGAAAATTATATACATTATAAGATAGAAAAAATATACCTTTATGACACAATAAAAAGTATTAATGATAATGTTAGAGATGAACATAGTAGATATTTACTTTTAGGAATTAAACAATCAGTTGCTATTCTAATTAATCAATATGTAGAAAAAAAAATGAATATGATTAAAAATGTATATTTATTAGAAGGAAGTCCATTTGTTAATGATGAAGGTATGGAATATCAATATAGAATGTTAAATGATATTCAAGAACATGCAAAAAATGAAAACGGAGATATATTATTTTTAAAAAATTTAAATTCAATTTATCCATATTTATATGATTTATTTAATATGAATTATATAATAAAAGATGGAAAAACATATTCCAGAATTTGCCATGGGAATTACAGTGATCAATTAGCTTTAATTAATAAACTATTTAGAATAGTTATTATGGTAGATAAAAAAAGTATAGATAAAATGGAATCTCCCTTTTTAAATAGATTTGAAAAAATTATTATTAATATTAGAGAATTGTTGAATCCTTCCCAAAAAAAAATATCCAGTGATTTATTGAAATATGAATGCGATTTTAAATCCAAATTTGAAAAAAAAGAAAATAAATTAAATTATAATTTAGAAGATTTATTAATTGGATGTAAAGAAGAAGATATTCAAGGATTAGTTTATGATTATTGCAGAGATGATGAAAAAAGTGAAGAAACAATTAAATTATATGTAATTAGGAAAATAGTCAAATTATTACCACAAGATATTATAGTTAATTTGCCAGATGACGATGTAATCAAAAAAGAATATTACAAAAATAAAAAATATTATAATATAAAAGAATATATAAATAAAAAAGATGATATATACAAAATATCAATAATTTATACATTTACTAATATAACCGATAATATTCCTGTTTTAGATGACTATGGAGAATCAATATTAATATCTGAAATAAAAAGTGTGAAAGATTTAAAAAAAATAATTTTAACTATTAACTCAAATTATCAAAAATTACATAAACCAAAAAGATATATATTTTTGCGATTCACTCAATCTAATTCACAATATTTAAATTTTGTTATTACTTTTTTAAAAAATATCCAAGAGAAAATTAGCTTTATATGCATTATTCATATAAAAAGAAATTTTGATAAAAAAGATTGCATGCCTAAAAAAGACAAATTAAAAAAAATTGATAATGTTCCGAATTTATATACTACAGTTGATCAATTATTTATTGATAATTTAAAAAGTCCCACAGAAAATGATGAAAGCAATAGAATTGATCTTGAAACAATATTAAAAAATACAATTACCGGCTTTTTAGATTATATAGATTTACCTAAAGAATTTGAAAAAGTATTGCAAATATTCATAAATAATCATTTAAGTAATTATACAAATTTATTAAAAGGAGAAGATGATAATATAAATCAAGAAAATTATTTAATAAAATTAGAAGAATATTTCAAAAATGATACAAATTTAATGAATTCTATAATTAATAAAGCAAAAAATTTTTTAGATTTTAATGGGAGTACTTTAATCAAAAAATTATACGAAAATAATTATATCACTAAAAATAGTATAGATATAATATCTATAATATTTGATTATATTAGAGAAAAATTAATTTCTCAATATATTATGGATATTTTGGAAAATTTAGAAGATAATAATTTTATTACTTCTCTATTAGTTTTAAGCAATAAAAACCAAAAAGAAGAAATATTAAATCAAGGAATAATAGAAGAAATAGAAGAAGCTTACCTAAAAGGATTAAATTATAAGGAAAAAAATAATTATGAATTAAAATTTGATTTGAATTATGTTATACCTGGATTTTATAATATTATTAGAGAACTATCTAATATAATTTCTAAAAATTATTCAGGAAATTTTATGTCCAATGAAAAAAAATTAAGATTATTTTTAAAAGGAAATAAAGAGGATGCTGTGTCAAATTTCGAAGATAATGAATCTATATTAATTAATCAATTATATAATGATTTGAAAAATGAAAAAAATAAAAAAGTTTTTAATATAATGAATTCAATTAAAGTCCCAGAAAATTTATTTTTTAATGATTATATCACTTTTTATTTGGACAAATATTATTATAATAAAAATATAAATTTAGACAATAACACTAAAAGTTCTTGTATTTTATCATATGGCTACTTTAATCATAAAATAATAAAATTATTATTAGAATTAAGGTTCAAAAAAGACGAAGCTAAAGCCGAAGATAATGATGAGAATGATGATAATGAAAACAAAGATGATAATTTTAAATCCGTATTAAAAAAAATATGCTGGCTTGAATCAAATAGTAATTATATAATCGATATTTTAGAAATATATTCAGAATTGAAAGGAAATTTTGAAAAAGAAGAAAAACTATTTGAAATAATGGAAGAAAATATTAATAATTTAAACATAAAATATATAACTAATGAAGATAAAAATCCTAAAATAACATCATTAGTTAATGAATGCTACTACATAATATTAGCATCTATGATATATAGTGTATTTCCCCCTAATATTGATTTTAAAAACAAAAAATCTTCTTTGCAATTAAATTATTATATAGATTCATTAAGAACTTCATCAAAAATAATTGGAGATTTGAATTCAAATTTATATATTTATTTAAATGAAATGTATATAATGGATGAATTTATCATAATATTCGAAACTTTGGAAATCAATAATAAAATTGATTTAGATTTATTGAATAAAATCTCAGAAAATCTGCGAGACAACAGCGCCGTTATTCAAAAATATGAAAAAAATTTTTCAGATGAATTAATAGAAAAGTATAAAGAATTATATAAATTAATAACAGAACACTTGGTTTTTACAGATAAAAATTATTATGGTCTTTTGAAAAATATATTTTTCAAAGAAATTAAGAAGATAAAAGATGTAGATTATCGAACGGCTATTTTTGCTGATTTAATAAAAGAAAATGAAGTAATTAAAAGTTGCAATGATATTTTCCAAATAATATTAAAAGATTTAATTAAGCCTTCAAAAACAAATTTCTTAAATACAATAAAAAATTTATTAGATGATCAAAGTGAAATAGTTTTACTTATAGAAAGTATTTTATGCAATAAAAAGGAAAATAGTTATTTTACCTTATCGGAAACTTTGTTATATTTCTTCGAAAAAAATTCATTTATATATTTAAACAAAATTTTGAATGAATATATTGTGACCAAAGATAAAAAAAAAGAAGAAAAAGAAAAATATACTTTAGATGAAGAAAATGAGCCATTGAAAGTATTTAAAAATTGTATCAAAAATTTAGATGAATATAATGATAAAAATAAAAATAAAAATAAAAACAAAAATATAGCTAAATTATTTTGTATAGGATTTATAAAAACATTTTGCTATAAATTTATTCAATTTTTAGAAAAAAATGAAAAAGATAAAATAAAAAATCCAAAAGCAATAATAGACGAAATTGATAAGAGTAAAACTGCATCAAAAATTATAACACTTTATATTTATAAAATTATATACAATATAAATGATAAAGATTCATATATTTTTTCAATAGAAGATTTCATTGAAAAATATAAATTGAAAGAATATAAACATTTTGAGGAATTCAAAATCATAGATGATGATAATGAATTATTTACTCAAATTAATTTAGATAAAGAATATCAAAATATATATGATGTGATTGAAAAATATAAATTTAAACAATTTAAAAATATTACTCTAGATGAATTTAAATTTGAAGGAATAGATAAATTTTATTTTGCATCAAGTAATTTAATTTTATCTAATTTAATAAAAAAGGGATTTGACAAATCAGAAACTTATACCAATTTTTATAATAATGTTTGTAAAAATTTATTCAAATCACCTACAATATCAAAGGCTCTTAAACTATTTTATGAACCAACAAAATTTGAAAAAATTAAAAATCAAAATGGCATTAACAATGATATTATTAAAATGATAATTTATTCATACCGTTATTGTTTAAATGAAATAGAATCTGGCTCAAAATCTAGTATTTATGGCCTATTTTATAATAAAAATAAAATACAAGATATAAATAAATATTATTACCCAGGAAATGATATTAAAGATAATCCGACATATGATGTCTATATTAAAATATTAAATCACTTTAAAGAAAAGCCAAAGCAAGCATGCTTTATATGCATGTGTAAAGAGGGATACTATTATTCTACAAGAGATGAAGAACCAAACGAAAAAGATATAGACCAAATTTGTCCTTTTTGTGAAGAGCCAATTGGTTCAAAAAAAGAAAAAAGAAGAACTGTTCCAGTTAAAAGAGAGAATTATTTTAGAATATTAACACAAAATGAATATGATTTTAAAAAGAAGAGAGGTTTTCATGAATATGATTATATAACTTTAAATGATTTTAAAGAAAAATATATAGATACAAATCTCCAAGAAGAAAAAGGAATTTCAAAAAATGATGAAAATCATTTAAAAAAAGACAATAAAATAGTTAGAGATTTAACTCAAGTTTCATATAGATTACTTAATTATATATTATATTCTCATTTATTCTTTGCAAGACTAATAACTGAAGATAAAGAATATGATAAATTTTTGCCAGATAAAATGAAATGGGGACAATTAATAGATGAGCTTTGGAAATTATTAAAAATGGAACTAAATAATAATGGAATCAATAATATAGAACTATTTATGAATTATATATTTAATGAGCTTTTTAAAACATTAAATGAAAATAATAATATTAAGGAATATCAAACACTTAAAAAATTGGAAAAAGCTCTAAATACTTTAATAATAGATAAAATTAGTCTATTCAAAAAGGAATTTAAAAAAGATATTCCGGTTAATGAAACAATTGACAAAAGTGATGATAAATTCATATATTATTTATTAAATGAAAAATATACAGATATAGAATTCGATGATTATCCTTTTTATCAACATTTCTTTTATTCTGATTATATAGATGAAAATTATTTATTGGAAATATTAAAATTAAAAAATAGGGAAAAATATCCGGTGCTACTGAAAAGTTTAGAGCCAAATCCAAAAAAAGAAGTCTATTCTTTAAAAAAGCTAGAAATATTTAATGGTGTATTAAATTTAATTTCAGAAGAGCATTTATATAAAATATCAAGAGAAGAGGCAGAAAAAAATATTTTAAAAGAAGATGAAATATATAAAGAAAATTCAGAAATTATAAATAATTTTATCAAATTTTACAACGACTTAAAAAAGAAAAATGAAACGAAAAAAATATTAAAATTAGACACAGAAAGTAAATTAAGCAATTTCTTCGTTGATGACAATACAGATATAGGAAGAAGTTATAAAGAAATTTATCAGGAATTTATAAAAAAGCAAAACGCAGAATTAGAGCCTTTATTAAAATTAAAAATTGATAAAGAAATATTTGATAAAAATTGCAAAAAAAAAGTAAATATCCAAAATATTAATGAAAATGAAATATTTACATTAAAATTGCCTAATAATTTTTCTTTCACGGACATTGCCTTTAATCATTCTTATAGAAAAGTAGTCATTGATAACGATTATAAATCTTATAATAAATTTATAATTGATGTAGATAGTATTGAAGAAACAATGACTGAACTTTTACTAAAAAATAAAAAGTTACTTAATGATAATATAACTAATTTCATCTATAAAAATGAAGACTTAATTTTTGAGAACAGTGATGTAATAACTAAATTTAATAATAATTCAAGTATAGAATTGCACGAAATTGATTTGGACGATAAAGTCATATTATATCAATTTTATGAAGAACATAGTGAAGATATAAATTTATTGGTAGGTATTATAAATGATTTTATTCAATTAATTATATTTATGAATAACAATAAAGACAACAGTAAAATTGCAGATAAAATCTCTGGAACTAAAGAAATTTCGGAAGTTTTTAAAGTTTTAACCGGTGTTAATATGTCTAGTGAATTTAAAGAAATTTTTAAAGATAAAAAAACTTTGACAATTAATAAAACAACGAATTTATTACTATATTATATAAGGTTAATTTTTGATAAAGTAATAAAGGATGATTTTAATGAATATCAAATCAAATTAGATGATATTGAAGAAACTAAAAAAGATAAAATAAAAAAACATTTCGTCAAAAAACTTATAGGTAAAAATGAATTTAAAAATGTCATAAGATTATTGGTTTCATTATTTTTATACAATGAGAAAGAAAAAGAGCAAAAAATTAAAAATAATTCGAATAATGTTGTAAATTATTTGAATATTAAAGATATATGGATTAATGTATTAACAAATAAAAAAGAATTCAAAGAAGAATTAAAAGAAATTAAAAAATTGAAAATTCAAATTAATCAAATATTAGCCATATATGAACTATTAATAGATAGTAAAGAAGAAGAGGAAAAATATTATGATAATGTAAAAAAAGAAATTGAAAAAAGAAAAAATGAAGAAAAAGGTAAAGGAGGAGAGGATGAAGAAGGAGAAGGAAAGGCAGAAGAAGAAGAAATGGAGGAGGAGGCAGAAGAACAAAATAATGAAGAAGAAGAACAGCAACAAGAGGAAGAAGAAGGTGCTGGTGATAGAGATTAAAATTAATGAATTTTTTTATATTTAAAATAAAACATTAAATAGAATATAAATAATTAATAATCATTTATTATAATAAAATTTAAAATAATTAATTAAAAATATATTAAATAATTTAAAATAAATAGGGGATTGGGTATAAGGTCAGATCTGCGCTGGTATTGGGTTTCCACATTACTCCAGGCCTTGCTGACTTCTTCTTCCTGA
>JAJJKT010015858.1:0-12744 GCA_023805755.1 Eremoplastron rostratum | reverse complement strand
CTCCGACTCTGTCATAGGCCTTCCTGTTTTCTTCAGTCTTTCTGCTAGATTTGCTCCATCCACATAATCCATCACATAATAGGCTGTGCCATTTTCCTCAAAAAGATCATGCACTCTTACTATATGCGGATTATCCAATTTGCGGATGCGCAATGCTTCTTTCTTGAATTTTTCAAGCTGTTCTTGGAACTGCTGTTTGTTTCTCTCGATGCTTATTGTTATAGAACCTGTAGCTTCATCACGATCATTGATGCCCTGCATAAAGAACTCCTTGATGGCAACCTTGTCCTCGAACGTTGTATTAATACCAACATATGTATTGCCGAAGCCTCCCTGCCCCAGCACACGCTCTATTCTGTATTTCCCACCTTGCAAGGTGGTGTTAGGTTGTAGATGTTGAAAATCATAGGAATTATAATCCTCATTGGAATTGTGTTTGCATTACTTAAGTATATGCTAGCTTTTATTATTCGATTTACCGCAATAGGAATATGCTCTTTCTTAATCGTGGGGGCGTTAACTGGTTTCTTGGCTTTAGTTAATGTAATTAGTTCTGGTACAGCATGGACTCTCTCGATAATCGCATTTATTATAGGCTTAGGTTATAACTTATATGAGGTGTCGAGTAGACCATCAAAGGCTATATCAGATGTAAATAATATGTACCATAAGGATTATAGACCCAAAAGATATGATAACTATGGTAATGAAATTGATTTCTATGAAGAAAAACGTTGTTGTGGTAATTGTGTACATAATATGTCTAGGTCGGCTGAAAAGTATATGGACATCTATTGTACATGGGATAGCTTCTATCATAGTAGTATGTCGTACAGTCAAACTAATGTATGTGAGCATTGGGAACATTTCTAAATAGTTATAATATTTTTTATGGAGAAAGCATTTTATAACTTATTAATCTATTCAAATAATCTAAAAGAATTACAATAACATTATTTTTCCTGCAAATAAATAATATAGTTATAAATACTTCTATTAAAAGACTTGATAATAAATCAATTGCAATTCCACATATTAGACTGACAAACATAGTTTTACCTTGAGCTGGATAAACTGCAAATAAACCGAAAACAAAAATATAGGTAAGAATTGACATAACAAAGAATAAAATTGTTTCGACTACCATCATATTCCTTATTTTTTTTAATATATTGAAATAATGCTTGTCGAATGATTTTTTGTTTGTTTTAAATTCATATAATAAATATCTTACATCTCCATTATCTAAATTATAAAAATATCTTGACAAATAAAAATATAAATTAACAAATATAACAGGTATTAAACATCTCCAAAGGAAGTCTCCCATATTTCCTTTTATATAATCCATATAGTTAGATTCATCAGTTAAGCATATAAAGATAAAAGTATTAATAAATAATAAAATTAAAAGGTATAAAGGAAGACATAAAGCTTTTATAGAAGCAGAATATGTATAATTTCCTTTTAAAGTATTGAAAAATAATATTCGATTTTTTAAATTGGTACAGAAAAATTCGCAAATATTAACTTTCATTTTACTTAATATTCTAATTCTCAAATTTTCATTAGATATTTGAAGACTATGCTTTAAATTATCCAATTTAATTCTATTTTTTTTATTAAACTCTTTAACTTCATTTAATTCCTCCTCTTTTTCTTCACTGCTCATTTTATCATCTTCATCGATATAATTATTTTTTCCTTTTAAATCTCCTTTTCTTTTAGTATTCTTTTTCTCTTTTGCTCTTTTGTTATTTCTAAATTTTTCATCTGATGCAGCTCCATTTATTTCTTCCTCATCTTTTTTCTCTTTTTTTTTAGCCTCTAATGTTTCATTTGGTTCTTCAAATAAATCATTATAACCATCTTCATTAATTTGATTATAATATTGTTCATAAATTCTTCGATTTTTTACATCTCCATAATTCATTAAATTTTCTTCATTTAAATATGCATTTTTTCTTCTTTCTTTTCTAGTAATTATTTCTTCATCATTCTCTATTTTTTTAATATTTTCTTTCATTTTTAATATTTCTTGTTTAATTTTTTCTTTTGGCTTTCCTTCAAATCTTCCAGTTTTAATTTTTAAATTTTTATTATATATCTTATTCAAATTTTCTTTATTAACAAAGAAATCTCCTTCTATATTTCCATATGGATATACATAATCAATTAAAAAGTCTTCGATTAAAAGATAATTTTTATTTCCTAATCTTTTTTTCTTAGCAATAAGACATAATTTAACAATAAGGAAATTAATGAAATATAAAACAATAACTATTATCACAGAAAAGAATCCATAATTTCCTTTCAAATTCTCTGAATTCAAATATAATTTGAAATGGCTCAAGAAATAAAATCTTCCTAATATTTTATCGGGTCTAGGATTATATTCATAAGTTAATAAATATTCACTTAAATGTGAAGAGGAACATCTAAAATATAAATTGTCTTCTAAATTTTCATATAAGACATTATCTGTTATTAATTCTCTTTTTCGATTATTAAAGGTTTTATAAATTAATAGATATTCAAAATAATATTTATTCCTTCTCTCTTCTAATGTCATATTAGATACAGAACCATCATCTAAGATATATTTTGGTTCAGTAAATATTCTATCATTAGATTTAAATAAATTTCCTTCCTTAAAATGAAATTTATTATTATTAATTATATCTATTAATTCAGGATTAGTCAAAGTCAAATAAAACGTAATATGAGAATCTTTACAATCGTTTAATTCTAGTTCTTGAATACTATCAGAATATAATCTAATTTCAATATAATTAGAAGTAAAGTTATAATTTAAAGTATTATGATGATACCATGGACTATATATCCAAGTAATATACTGAACATTAATATTATTGCTACCATCTAATGATTTAGCTCTGTTTAAACAATTTCCAAATTGGAAATATGGCTCATGATTTTCTTCTTTAAAGGATTTCATTAATGTGTCGATGTTAACATCACCATTTTTTGGTATTTTAAAAAGATCCACTTGAAGATTATCGCTTTTATATGTCCATTGACCATCAACTGTATCTGTAAAGCATAAAGCAGTTAAATATTCTAATTCTCTTTTTATTAAAATTATATTCGAATCTATTTCTTCTTGTTGTCCAAGATTTAATTTTGCATTTCTCTTTGTTCCTTTATTATTACTTATCAATCCAGCTTTATAGGTATTTGTTAGTCTTATTAAAGTTGAAAATAAATTATCTACTAATTTTATATAGTCTATATCACAATGATTTATTTTAAAAACAACATCTCTATGGAACCATTCAGTAAATTCTGAAACAAAAGATGAATCTTTACAATATAGTCTATTTCCAACTACTAAATTATTTAAAGCATTTACAAAAGATCTTTCATCTTCAGAATTTGTATTTATAATAGGATATATATATTCTGTATATGTTTTTTGAGCTTTTTTTAAGAATGATGTATACATATCTTCTAAAGAAGTATAATCTTCAGATTTTAAATGACAATATTGACCAACAGCGTCTCCTATACAATAACATGCTAAAGTAGTGATAACTGTTTGAATAATACCCTTTTGAGAGCAATAACTATCAGATATAACTGGGTCTTCAACTGTTATTATATTGTCCTCATTGTCCTCATTGTTCTCAGTTACATTGAAAATAGAAGTGATTATTTTATTTTGAGTTTCAGATAAATTCAAACTTCCAACTGCAAAATTATATACACTAGAAATTTTAGATACTAATTCACCTGTTGTAAAGACAGTGTTATCATTACTTAATATATCCATTGCATCTTGATCAGTCATTGGACTACATTGAATGACTCCTTTTTTTTCTTCGTATTTATAACCTTCTTCACATAAAAATAATTCCGAATAGTCACTAGATATATAAGAATATGGATAATTTGGTATTTTATAAGTTAATGTATTTTGATTATTTGTAACAGAGTCATATAAAATATTTCTTGGTGATGATTGGTCATCTGTAAAATTACCTTTGAAATAATGAATTAAAGAAATATGTTGACTTATATCTAAATTTTGTCTGGCTTCAAAAACATTTTTAATATTTCTTGCATTATAAATTCTTAACTCTCTTAATAAAAATATTCCATAAGGGTCATTCGAATTATCTTTTATTGTTAAAGTAGTAGTAGTTGCTGTTCCATCCCATAAATCTATATTAATGGTAGCTTTACTATTACTACTTTCAACTCTCATTTCAGTTTTATCAACTTGGCATCTATAAAATGACCATTCATTAAATTTATATTTATTTTCATCTTTGATCGAAAAAGAATTATCAGAAGAAGGGAAGCAAAATATTTTAACAAAATTACTCCTGTCATAATTAATATTTATTTTAGTCAAATGTTCCCATATAATAGAGACTCCTTGAAAGTTTGAATAATCCATATAGGTTTCAAGATAAAACCAAAATTCAATAGTATAACCTGTTTCTGTTCCTACACCAATATTATTAAGAATTATATCATTATATTCATTTATATTTATTGAATCTAATTTTTCACAATAAAATTTTTGTTTTTCTTCAACATAATCATATCTAATCCAATAATTATGATCATCAATTATACATGAACAATTTTTTGTTGTATTTGAGGTACAATAATTAATTTCGCAATAACTATTACATGTATTACAATCAATTTCATTATTTAAAGCATCAACTATTCTATATTCTCCTGGTTGACAACTTAAATCTGAATCATCATAAGGATTATTATCTCCAGCACATTGAGCATCTGTTCCTATAGATGGATTTGTATCAGAACTTTGGGTACAATCATTACTGGTGAGTGAATATGATTTAAAGGGAAATCTTTTAATTAGGTATGGATAACCAAATGCTGAATTATAAATATCTTGGCCGATTCCATATGCTCCGATAAAAAATTTATTATATATTCTTAAATCATAAAAGACAGCACTCATTTTATTATTTATACTAATAAAATCAAATTTAATATCTTTTGTATTCAATTCTGCTATTTCTATTTTAGGTTCAATAATATTTTCATCAATCATAAATTGTATCATATGTGGAAATACTGTTACATATTGTGATATATGAATAGAAATTGAAAATAATGACCATTTTCCTATATATAAACGACTTTTATCAAATGAAAAAAGATTCACTTCCAAAGATGAAGAATCATCGAAAAAATTGATAATAAAAGTTTGTTTTTCAATATCCCATCCTAAATAATTTTTATCTTGATAAAAATATAGAATTGGAACTATTCCCATTCTTTGGTCAATACTACCTATAAATTTCATGAAGAACATTATTGTGATTTCATTATAAGTTGATAAATCTTCATTTAAAACCACTTTGTCGTATAAATTTTTATTTTCAGTTGGAATCTTGAAATAAGAACCAGTTACTGGATTACATTTTTTACCTGATATCAGATATGGAACTTGACATGAGAAACAATCTTCTTCTGAACCACTAAAGCATTGATAACAATTTCCTTCACATTGCCTTGTATCATAAGTTGTATCTGTTCTACTAAAAATAGGGGTATTCACTTTGTCAGTATAAGATGAAACGTCTAAACTATAAATATATTTATCAGGTAAAGTAATATCATAACCAGTTACCCAATTTAATTGTTGAGAATTATCATAAACTTTTTCGGTGTTATATGATGAAATTAAATCTACATCTTTATTCATGAAATTAACTAAAGATTTAACAAGTCCTGGTTGAATAGTATCTATTGTCAGTGGATGATATGATATTATATTCATTGTTATTTCATTATTTAGAGGAGAACCAAAAGAACTTATTGAAGATATTGCTGTTGAATTTCTATTCCATACTTTAATATTTTTATAATAAACATCATCCCAATAAGGAGCAAATACTTTATATGTAACAGCATTTAAACCTAAATTACAAATTGAATAAGCATCATTTTGTTCATGACAAAAAGCAATTTGGGCCAAAGCATAGCTATTTACATTATTTATTTTTAAAGATAATTTTGGATTATTATAATCATTATTCCAATAAATATTTATATATTTAAAGGTATCCATTGCATATTTTCCATCTATTTGATAATTTTCTAAAACAACATGATTCCATTTATTTTTAATTTCATCAACATTTATAATATCATAATAATCTAATAATATATATCCATTATTATATTGTATTTTATTTTTATATCGAGTGATAAAATGCGGATAAGCAATAAAAATAGTATATCTTTGCTTATCATTTGGTATATTAAACCTATATTCTTCAGATAAATCAAATAAAAACCAAAAATCTACATAATAATTAACTATTGGGATACTTAATTTATTATAACTTGCTATTAAATTACTAAATTTATATTTAGAACTAAAGTATAAACCACTATTTTCAATTTTAGAATTTGGAATACAATTATAATGAACTAAAGTATAACCAGATTGACACTTAAATTTATCAACATAATTCCCTGTTTTTAATTCAGCATTTAATCTAGGATATGTTTGATAGTGTTTATCCGCCGCATTAATATAACACATTCCAAATCCTTCTCTAATATCTGGAGGTCTCGTGTATCCCTCAGGACAATCTTTATTACATTGTAGAGTATCCACATTTAAATATTTCCCGCTTGGGCACCAGAAAAATTTTTCGGTATCAATACAAAATACTTTAACTCTATCACAGTTATTAGGTTGCATTATGGATCTGCAAGATACTTTTTCAGCATTATAAATTTGACCATAATTGCATAATACAAAAGGATCATAAAGAGGATATGTTTTATAACTTTTAGCATCTATATCACCTAGAAAATTGTTTAAATTATAATTTTCTTCTGGAGTAAAATCGTAATCAGTAATATAATATTTTAATTTATCAGTGATAACATCATAATTTTCTGGGAAATTAACCGAGAATAAAATTGGATAATAAGGATTTTCAGAAGGATTAGTAATGAATTGATCCATTTTTACATATTTTGTTTGAATTGTTTGTGGAATATAGTCTCTATATATATTTATAGTTTGAATAATAATACGAACAAAATTATCTCTTGAAGAATTTATTTTAAATTTAGCGAAATTATTCATAAACATTTTAAAAGGTTTATCATTTTTATAATTGTCAAAAAATATTTCAGGCTCTATATTTTTAGGAGTTTCATCATTAATATAGTATTTTAATAAATCATAACTATATGCACATCTCACATAATTCCATTTACTAAAACCATTTACATATGTATATCCGTATTTATTCTCCGCTTCATCGAATCTTTTTGTCATATTTTCTCCAAATACATCATCTAAATGATCTCTAAAACCTTGAGGAAAACAATAAACATCTAAGTTAGTATCATCGATAGTATGGGCTTGAGCAGAAATAGTCATATGATCTTCATATATAAGATTCATTCCTTTTGTAAAATCATCTGCAGATTCAACATAAAACCAAAATTCCATTGTATAACTATTAGTTCTAGAAGAAGGGATATCATTAAAAACTACATCTTTTGTAAATATGTTGAAATTAAACATAGTATCACATCCTACTCCCATTTTAATAGAAAAATACATTTGCCCTCCTTCATTACAATTAGGAGTATCTGGAATAGGCTCTAATAATCCATATCCACTAAAATCTGTTTTAGTAATAAATTGAACATATACATCCGGTTCGGGATATCCAGTATGATAATCTTGTAAAAATCCTGTTGGTGAATCAAATTTAAAATAATTTACAACATTTGAAAAATAAGGATCATCTCTTGAATAAACAACAAAAGCTCTATCAGAAGCACAATCATAGCAATCCCATAATCTTAATTCTTTTAAATAAGTTACACCATAATTTGTATCTGAATTTTCTTCAATTGATAAATTTGTTGTGTTGTCGAGAAGATTTAAATCAATTGCTGTAGTAAATGTTGTTTCAACTCTGTTTTCAATTTGTAAATTAGTCAAATATGATTTATGATTTACCGCATCAACTCCACAAACAATATATCTCCATCTATTTTGAGCATAAGATGCTTCTTCATATTCAAACTCCATTTTGCTTGCTTCACAATCCATAGGAATACATCTTGCTCCATATCTATCATTATCTTTATTATAGAATACTTCAATTTTCATATGATTTTCCCATACTAATGTTATTGATTGAAAATTATTTCCTACATAACTTTGAGATAAAAACCAAAATTCCATTTTAAATTCTTCTTTCGGTGATGCTACATTAGGTACAACAGCAGGCTCAAATCTTGCTAAATCTAAGCCATGGGCATCACCACAGACTATATATTTATCTGTTGGTATATTACGTGGGGAATATGAATATATTAAATTATTAATTGAATTGGATGATTTAGTATCACAAGAAGCATATAAATAATCACAATTAGATTGCATATTTTTAGTAACTTGTACAATATTTTCGCATTTAGATGCAGAAATGACACATGCAGGTGGTAAATTTGGATTTGTGAATTCTACTAATTCATCATCTTTACATTTCTGGTCAATATAAGATAAATAATCTTCTTTGCAAATAACTCTTGGCATAATTTCATCTCCTCTAATTACATCTTCAGCAGAGACACATTCTGTAACGATAATTTCTTCTATTTCAGTCCTTTCTTCATCATTATTATTACTATTAACATCAGTTCTCTCAATTTCTTCATTAATATTAGTTGCATTAGTATCTGTATCACTTGAATAATCTATTATTGGATTTTGAATATGGAAAAATTTAAATGTTTTTATAATGATAGGATTTCTTGAAATTTGACTATCTGGAGCGAAATCACTATTTCTAGTATATTTATGCATAGCATAACCATAAGCATTAATAATAAAAAGATCATATAAAGTTATATCTGCAAAATGGGCAATTAAATATTTTGATATTTTAAAAGTTTTAAAAGGAAATTTTGAATATAAATTATCGCTATCAAATCCTAAATATGGCAATAATTTTTGATCAAATGTCATACTAACAAAATTCTTTCTAAAGGTTAGGTCATCTGAACGAAAAGCAGATATTGAAACTGGAATCCATTCACCATATTTTGCCAAAATTCCAGAATATTTAAATTGAATATCATCTCCTAATTTTAATATTACAGAATCAGTTGAAATATCATAATAAAGAATAAATTGATCAGTTTCAGATAATGTTATCATTTTAAATAAATTAATATTTTCATTTTCATACTTATCTATTTGTTCTTGTGTGAATCCATATATTTTAATATAAAAGAATAAAGTAATTGTGGCATAATTATCTAAATTCAAAGATTCAAAATCCAATTCCATTTCTAAATCAGGATCTAATCCATCTCCTTGCTTAAGTGGATTAACATAATAATATATGCTTAAATCTTCTGATGTTTTTGTACAAGTTGCTCCATTTAGGGCGTATCCTGGTTGACAAGCATAGCAAGCAAATTTATTTAATCCATAGCATTTTAAGCATCCGACATAACATTCTCCTGTTTCAAAAATTTCAACTCTTGTATGCTCTGTTTGCAATTGAGTTGAAATTATATATTTTGGATAATTTAAATCGTTCCAATTAAAATTCCAACCAATATTATAATTCATATCTCCATCTGGATTAATGACTTCATCATCATAGGGAAATTGTGCATAATAATTAGGATCATCTGGATGTCTTAAATCTACGATTTTATTTTGATCTAAAGATGCAGAAGTTAAATTATAATGTTGTAATAAACCTCCAGGAATTACATAATAAAATTTATCATAATCATTCATGGTGTAAAAATTGACATATTTAGCATTCCAAACTTTGATATCTCTAACAAAAACATCGAACCAAAGTGCTTTGGTCACTCTATCACAGCAATCTTTATCCGTATTACAAAAACATATTTTATTGGCACTGCTTCTTCCTTGAATAGTTCCTATCTCTATTAAATTATTTGCTAAAGATACCACAAATGTGGTATAATATATGCTTTTTATTATTTCTTCCTTGGTATATAAAATTAAATGATTCCATCCATAATAATATATTTTTTGCATTAAATTAAAATTAGAATTAGTCCCTTCTGAGCTAAATACTTTTAACATATATTGTTGTTTTATTACATCATAATATATTTGTTGATTATTTGTCAAAAATAGATATTTATTGTAAAGAGGTGGCTCTTCTTGTGTTAATAAATCTGTATGAAACCATATTTCTATATAAAATTCATATAAATCTTGATTAAAAGGAAAATAAATTGATTTAGTATTCAAAGTTCCACTGAATTGCAAAGCACTTTCTTTGGCAGGATATTTATCTATTTCTAAACATTGATAAAAATATGAATAATATGATTCATTGCATTGAAAACTTTTTATATCTTCATTAATCTGTGTTGGACAATAATCAACACCCGAAGAACATTCATAAGTACATAAATTATTTGGAATAGGACTGTTTAAAGCTTGCTTTATTTTTATATTTGGCAATCTCATATATTTATGCTCATTACCTTCTTCATCAGTTTGTACACAATCTCTTATGCAGTATGATTCCGTATCATTAATATAATTAACTAATAAATTATATGAATTTTGACATATATAGGGTTCATTGTCTTCAAAACAATAATATTGCCCCTCATCATTATCACATTCAATTGGTAAAGTTTGTTCATATAAATCAGTTGACAAAAATTCAAAATTTTTAAAACTTAAAAAATTGAGTCTATAAAAATTTTTACTTGGTGCCAAATAATCTCTAATTAATTTCATTTTAATATCAGTTGTAATCACTTGATCAGCATTTTTATTCAAATTATTATATTGGCCACTATAATCATAAATTTTATATTTAACAAACATTTTTGTAGGGTCTATAGTTACATTTGTAAATGGAATGCTTAATAATAATTGGGGGTAAGTAAAAATATTTGTTATATCATGCATATTGAAATAATTTGGAGAATTGATTTTATTTTTCATATAATCACTATAAATATTTAAATTTCTAATATAAACATCAGTATTTATATATTGGAAGCCTTGAATTCTAAGATAGGTTGTTTCATATCTTCTATAAAATTTTCTCATCATAAAATTATAATGTGTTTCTTCATCATTCGCATAAATAGGAATATTATATAAATCTAATTCATCTTCATTTATAAACATTTTTTTATGGGTATAAGATATCCCTGCTTTTACATAAAACCATTTAGAAGTAATATTATATACTTCAGTTTCTACATGCTTTAAAGCTGGATATAAGCTTTTATATTTATTATAATAGGCTTCAGTTGTTGTAATATCTTCTGTGAAAGGATAATAATATTCAAAAGGAGTTAAAATAAATTTAACAGAATTATAATCACTTGATAATTGATGCAAAGAAAAGGAAAAAAAGTCTTTTAAAATAAAAGATGATAAAGAAGGACGAAGATCTTGATTAGTTAGATATGTTGGATCATGGATAAAAATCCAAAATTCAAAAGTGATTCTATAAGATAAAGGAATTGGAACATCTATATTGAATGATTCTGCTTTATTCAATGGGTAAAATTCAAATATGCAAGAAGTTCCTTTTGAAAATAGATTATCATAAGTCCATAATGGATATATTGCAAGACTATAACAACTTTTACAATTCATATAAGTTTTATCAAAACAGGTTCTGCATTGATAATCACATTCTAGACAAACAGTATCTGGACTACAATAAGCACCAGGAATACAACCAAATAAAGAACATTCTGATGAATAATATCCATAATAATTATGCTGGCATCCATAATATTTTGCTGTATATCCATAACCTGTCCAAGTACTCATTGATACGCAAGAATAAGAATTAAAGCATCCATTATTTGTGCAGTAATTATGTGCATGGCCTGATAAAGATAAAACATATCTTAATAAATCGACTGATACAATATAACTATTTAGATATAGTTTTTGTTCATCTGTCATAATGTAAAATCTGATATGATCATTTTGTGGAAAAGTATGGCTATATGGAATTGCAAAATTTTCAGATTGTTTGAAATATGAGGTATTATCAAATTTAAAAGTGTAGATTCCAAAACTATTATTATATATTGTATATTCATCTAATATTTTTAAGGCCCCTTGATTACAATTCATTCTTTCAGTTTCTTTATAACTACTACAAAATCCTAATTGAAATGTTATATCATCCGGCAAAACATTTGTAAATCTAATAGTTAATGAAACAATAGAATCATTTGAATGTCTTCTATAATCAATTAATATATTTAATTGCTCAGCAGTACATCCATATTGATGTAAACGTTTTAAATTTGTGTCATTTATATTTTGTAATTCTAAATAATTTGGAATTAATTCATGTTTTTGGGGACTTACTGGATGATAATTCCCATAATCATATCTCCATGCACAATATAATTGTGGTTTAAAATAAATTCCTTTATAATAATCGATATAACCTTTACTTGATACTGCTGTAATGATATGGTGATCTTTTTCAGTTGTATATTCAATATCATTACGATAAGGATTATCTAATTCCATATAACGATCAGGAGGATTTTGTAAAGATAAAATTTTACAAATAATTATCAAAAAAATATTTATGTTTAACATTTTTTTATAATTTATTTATATTTTATTAATTTTAATATATATTTTATTAAAAATTATTTAATAGTTTTATTAATTATTAATTATAAAATATTTTAAATTAC
>JAJJKT010015857.1:0-12834 GCA_023805755.1 Eremoplastron rostratum | reverse complement strand
GGTCCGAGTGAAACAAGGATGCGTTCTGCAAAGCAGAACCAAGACTTCCATAGGAAGGCTTGCATATCGCTGAAAGCGATATGGCACAAGATAAAACAAAGCGAACAAATCGCAGAAATAAATAATAAATCGATGGAGGATACAACAATGACAAATACAGTTATGAATACAAATAAGAAGGAAACAAAGGTTACAGAGACAAAGGTATGTGCAATTCTGCATTCTATTACAACAGTTCTTTGGCTGTTCAATGCAGGAATGATACTTTCAGGTTCAATTTCTTCAGGTGATAAACTCGGATGGAACTTCTGGTCAGATATAGCAATAGCAGTTGTTTTTGGATGCTGTGCAGTAGAATATTTTCTTAAATGGAAAAAAGAGAAAAAGGTAGAAACAACAAATACATATATTGCTTAGTAAAGTGTTTATATAGACTTTATATAATAAAAACAGCGACAGGGCGTTATGAGTAGAAATACTTGTAACGCCTTTTTCATCTATTCAGAATCATGTGCATATGTTATATTGAAAATGCAATATATAAAAATAAGAAAAAATTAATAATTAAAAACCTCAATTAGGGTTTTTATGGTATATTAGTATAACATAAATTTATAAGAAATTAAAAAATATAATGGAGGGTTATAAACTTTCCTGGGGTATATGGTGTCTTTTATGGTATTAAATTTTATCTTAGAATAATCCCCCCTCTGAAAATAAGGTCAATTTTTGTTCTTCAGGAGTTTTAGTAAAACTGTAATATAAATAAAAATGATGTTTAGAAATAAATTTTTGAGTGAAGCTATATTTAATAGAATAATGTAAATAAAATAGTTATTTAAATTACGATATTTTACCATATTTTCATAAATAATACCTATCTCATAAGTATATCCTTTGGAGATTTAAAATAGAAAAATATCACTAATAATTAAATAATGTCCAGTTCTAGGTCGAATTTTGAAAATATATACATAAATTAGAGTATTTTATTACAGTCTTTTTACAATATCCACTTCTAAATTTCTAATTCTAAAAATAATGCCCCTAAGGAAGTTTTCACCTTACTCTTATTTAGGGATCATTATTCATAAAAATGAGGTATATTATTTTAGGCTTATCTTTAAAATATTTTTCTAAGAGAATACTTAAAATATAGTTATATCTAATCTTTTTAATAAGAAAAATATATACTATAAAGCTCTAAATAATATTTCCTCTAATTTTTTCCTTGCTAATAATTTATTGTTGTAAATATATAGATGTTGAAAAAATTTCAAAGTCACTACAAATATTGCATTTTTTCTTCTTGTTAGAATATAATAGCCGATTAAACCCCCTCTAAAAATGGCTCTTCTCAAAAATGTGATAATATCTCGAAACTTAAGGCTTTATTTTTTTATATAAAGAATTAATGAATTCAAATAATAGTAATAACTATCAATCGTGTAATAAATCAGCAAATGATGAAAAAAATGATTCTTCATCTGAGGAGAATAACCATACATTATTAAAAGATTTAAAAAATGAAATTGATGAATTAGAAAAAGAAAAATTAAAATTATTAAAATCAGTAGAAGATTTAAGAGAAAAATATATTGATTTAAATATTGCAAATAATCCAGAAAAAATTAAATTACTAGAAAAAGAAAGAGATGAAAATAAAAAGAAAGCTTCAGATAAACTTGCTCAATGCTCAAAAATGGGGGAAGAATTAATAATATTAAGAGATAAATTAGATAAATATAACCATAATAAAAATATAGTAAAAGCCTGTTTAGACTCTACCTCAAAATATTTTTGGTTGGGTTTTAATAAGACAATTTATTAAATTTTATTTTTAATAAAAAAACCAAAATTCGATTTCATTTTTTTGTAAAATAACAAATCTTCAAAAATAAAAATAATGTTTCTATTAATTATTTATATTAGTAAATCTTTACTATTTATATTTAATAAAATTAATAATTATTAATTCTGTCTAACATCCACTTTTCTTAACTAACTTATAAATTAAAAATAATACTCTAATAGATAATACTACCTCAATGATATAAGGAAGAGATAATAAGATTTACTAAATTTTGAAAAGGGGAGCTAAACAGACTTGTATGGCAATTAAAAAATTTAGAAGACAAATTCACACAATAATGAATCATATATTTCCCAATTTAATCAAAAATTTTTTTATTTTAATATTAATATAGCATTAAGTAAAAATTTAATTTAAAAAATAAAATGAATAAAATAATAAATATAATTCTATAAAGAAATAAATAAATAAAAAATAAATAATTATTTTAATAAAAAATGAAAAAGAAAACAAAAAACGAAACTGAAGGGAAAAAGTTCTTAATTAATACAAATCCAAAAAAGGATATTTATAAAATACAAAAAAAAACAAAGGAAGAAGAAGATGAAAAATACGAAGACATTGATACAAAATACGAAAAATATAGAATAGAAGATTTAGATTTTATTTCACAATCATCAAATGAAGATATTGAATCAAAAATGAATAAAATGATTCAAATAAAAAAGAAAGGAGGAAGTCTTTTAGATTATATACAAAAAAAAGAAATGAACCGACTTCAACAAATGAAAATAACTGCAAATAAATTTCAACAACAAAAAGAACTAAAGCAACAACAGAAAAAAGAAGAAAAATTAATGAAAATGAAAAAAGGTCTGGAGTCATTAAATAAAATAATTCCGACAATACTTAGAAATATAGCTTTTAGAAAATTGACAAAAAAAATAAAAATTATATCAGATATTAAATACGGAGTTGATTTATTTAAAAAATTTTATAACAGAAGAGTAAAATATATTAAGAAAAAACATTATAATAATTTTGTGAAATATTCAAAAGAAAATAAAATAAAAAGAAATAAAGAAAAAGAAGAAAAAGAGAAAAAAGAGAAAGAAGAGAAAGAAATGAGGGAAAAAATTTCGAAAATGAAAAAAGAAAAGGAAATGAAGGGAAAAGGGAAAAAACAAATAAAAAATAAAAAACAAGAAAAAGAAAAACAGGAAGAAATAGAAAAAGGGAAAGAAGAATCAAAAGATGATAATTCAAATATTAATAATAAAAAACCGGAAGAAAAAGATAATAAAAAAAAAAAAATATTATCCCCGTCAAAAAAAAGTATAATAGAAGATAATAAAGATAATAAAAAAGCAAAAGTATTATCTCCATCAAAGAAAAGTATAATAGAAGATAATATAGAGAAAGATAAAGAAAAAGCATCATCTCCATCAAAAAAAAATAAATTAGAAGATAATAAAGATAAAGAAATTAATTTATCTCCATCTAAGAAAAGTATTTTAAAAGATAAAAATAAAGATAAAGAAAATAATTTATCCCCATCTAAGAAAAGTATTTTAAAAGATAAAAATAAAGATAAAGAAAAAAATTTATCTCCATCAAAGAAAAATATCAAAGAAGATAATAAAATAAATGAATTAATAGATAAAAAAGATAATAAAAATAAAATGCCTGTTTTAACCGAAAAAGGAAAAAGAATAACTTCGAAAAAAGAAAAACTGGAAATTATGAAAAAAAGAGAAGAAAATTATTTATATCAAGTTAATCTTCAAACAAAAAAGCAATTTGAAGAAATGAAAATAATAGATGAACAAATAAATAAACAAAAAAATAAATTTAAAAAATTGCAAGATGGTTTGAACGTATCTATGACTGATTCAAATATATCTTTTAGTATAGATAAATTAGAATTCATAGAAAAAGGTTTGGAAATTGTAAATGGGTATTTTCTAAATTTTATAAATTTAATGAAAAAAAAATTTTTAAGATATTTAATTAGGAACGCAAAAAAAAGAAAAAGCAAAAAATTTGAATCATTTGTCGACTCAAAAAAAGCTCTTGGCTCAAGTACACTACGTAGAAATAATATGGAAAAAGTTAAACAGAAATATAAATCTGAAAAGGGGGTGGATAAATTTATTCACAAATCTAGGCGTTCATTTCATCAACGTCAACAACCTTCAAAAAACAAAAATGAAAATGAAAAAGAAGTAAAAGAAGTAAAAGAAATAGAAGAGGAATCTTCTTTCATTGAAGATGATGAATCAGAAAAATCAGAAAAGTCTGATTCTTTTATTCATATAGAACGTTTAGGAGATATTAAAAAGCCAGTTGATAAAAGTCAATTAGTTGAATATGATTTATTTTATAAAGAACAATTTTTTAAGAATGATGTATTTAAATACGATGTAAATAATATTCAAGATAAAGAGGTAGAAGAAATTAATCATGAAATGAATAAATTAGAAGCCAAAAGAAAATTAATAGCAAAAAAAAAAGAGAAAGATGTTCAAGCTTCAAAAGGTTTAGATACAGAAGAAATAGATGCAGAATTAGAAATATTAGAAAAAGACTATATAAAAGCAAAGACAATAGAAAAACCTAAATTGGATATGGTTATGAATAACACAGAAGGGCTATTATATAAAGGAAGGCTTTTAGGTGTTTATTTCAATGGGGCAAAAGAAGCAGATTTTCCAAGATTTGCTTTAGAAAGTGAAAAAGAAATAGGTGCAAAAGAAGTTATAGATTTTAAAATATTGAGAAAGGAGGAAGTTGCAAGAAGATTTTTTGATTACTGTTGTTGTTTAGAACAAAGGAAAAAAATAAATAAATATATGGTTTATGCAAGATATTATTGTAGATTCTTTGTAGATAATTGGATATTTGATAATTTATCTTTGCTAGTAATCATTCTTAATACAATTTTGATTTTAATATCAGATCCAACAGACACAAATAATTATGGTAATATAACAGATCAATATTTTTTATATTTTTATACTTTCGAAGCAATATTAAAAATAATTTCTTTCACTTTTTTCAGAGCCGAAGATGCTTATATTAAAGATTATTGGAATATTCTGGATTTTTTTGTTGTTTTGGTAGGATGGATATCATTTGTTATTGAAAAAGTAATGAATGGTACTAAAATTAGTGGTTTGGCAGGTTTAAGAGCTTTCAGAATTCTTCGTCCTTTGAAGACAGTTAAAAGATTTAAAGGATTAAAGAAATTAGTAACTGCATTATTGGCCTCAATTGCACATTTAGGAGAGACTACCATTGTTCTTATTTTTTTCTTTTTGATTTTTGCTATAGCAGGAAGACAAATGTGGTCTGGATTATTTTATAGGAGATGTATGAATGTTAATTTCGGATATTTATATTCTAATTATAAATCTACACAAATGTGTTCATTTGATACAGATTGTGAAGAACTGAATTCTTATGGGATGAGATTTGTTTGTGCTAAGGGTTATCTTAATCCTGATTCAGGGGCAATAACCTTTGATAATACTTTAACAGGATTTGTAACTATTTTTGTAATGGTTACTTTGGAAGGTTGGACTCATGTTTTTACTTATGTTAGTAAAACTTTTAAAGATAAAATATATATAAATCCTATTATTATTTTTTTATATTTTCATGTATTTGTCTTTTTAGGAGCATTTTATTTAATAAATCTTTTTTTGGCTGTAACAAATTCAGAATTCGAGCATATTGAAACGGAAAGAAAATTATTAGCTGAAAAAAAAAGTTTTTACAAATTGATCATGTCAAAATTTAATTTAAAAGAAAAGGAAAAACTTGATAAAAAAGAAAAAAATAAAAAAAAGAAAGAAAATAATAATAGTAAAAGTGATCAAGCTTTAGTAGATTTATATTATAAAATAAAAGATGATGCATTTAGTATTAATAAAAATAAAAGAAATATTCCAGTTTTATATTCTACAGTAAAAGACATGTATATTATGAGTAATAATAATCCTGAAGAAATATATTTACAAGATTTAAGAATAGAAAATGAAGAAACGTTTTTAGGAAAAGATATAAAAAGACAGCAAAGGGAAATAGATGCTTTAATTGATGAAAAAAGAAAAGAAATGAAGGTGAGTTTAAAAGATAAGAAAAAAGAAGAACAAAAAGATAAAGATAATGAAAATATTGATAAAACATTTACTCAGCAGAGTAAATTAAAAACAATAAGAACAATAAAATCTTACAAAAGTCAAAATTCTGAAATTAAAAAAAATAATACAGGGGGATACACCCCATTAAAAAATAATACAAAAAACAGTGAGTCCGTGTCCGAAAATATTATAAAATTAATGAATAGAATGAATAAAGAAATACTAAAAGATTCAATTAATAATGCTCAAAAAAAATTAATAGAAAAAATAGAAATTATAAAAAAGGGGAAGAAAAAGGAAGAAGAAGAAGAAACCCAAGAAGATCTGGAAAGAAATGCTCTAAGAAGAAAAATAGAAAAAAAAGAGAAAAAAAAGATGTTAACGAATCAAATCGTAATGGAGGAAGATTTACCATTTGAAAAAGAAATTAGATTCGCTAATGAAAAAAAGAAGAAACAAATGGAAGAAATAGCAAAAAAAGAAGATGCTAAATTAAAAATGAATAAATTTAAAAGTAAAATGTCTAAATTAATGCTAGAAAGACAAAGAGAAGAAAAATTCAAAGAAATTAATCAAGAAGTTATAGGAGAAGATTTATCATTTATGTCTGATTTGTCTTTATCAAATCTAAACCAAAGCTTTTCGCAAATAAATAGAAATCAAACTGTAAAAAGGACAATAAGATCTGAAAAAAAAAATGAAAAAGAACCAGAAAAAGTTAATTTTTTAGAATTAATAGAAAGCACAAAAAAAGATGAATTTGATAATAAGAATAATATTATATTCACCAAAGATAAATTAATTGTTCCTTATTTTGATGAATTAGAAGGAAAAGATTTCGATGAATTTGAGGAAAAAGTTAGCTATCAAAGGCCAATATCTATCTTAACTTCAATAATGAAATTAAAAGATGATATTGAATTGGAAAAAAAATTGAAAAGATTAAGAGAAAAATTTAATTTGAATGATTTTATGAAAAAACAGAAAAGAAGAGGAACAAATGTAAAAAATGTTAATCAAAAAAGACATTCATTTTTGAATTTTTTGAAATATACTCAAGAGCCAGATAATTTAGATAATTATATTTTAAAAAGTAATGCAAATAATCTTAATAGAGAAAGTATAGAAAAAAATAATGCTGAAAATAATGAAATAAATACAAAATCAAATAATGAGTTAATTGATTCTGAAATGAATGATTTAGAAGAAAAAATAAAAAATAGCGATAATATGGGAAATGTAAGTTTTTTAAGTAAAGATTCTTATATAAGTATAGACCAAAATGTATCAATGAATGATATTAAATTAATTCCAAAAGAAATAAAAGAAAACATAAATTTTTATTCTGAATCAATGTCAGCGCAAAATTTACCAAAAAATTTAGAAGGAAATAAATATATTCAATTAATTAGAAGATCAATATTTGATAGATCATCTGTAAATACAAATATTGACTTAACAAGTAAAGAACAATCTCGATATTACAAAAAAATGAATAAAATTTTGAATAGAAATTTATATTCTGATAAAAATCAACCTAGGGGTAGGAATCCTGGAGATCTTAATGTAAGTTATTTAGCAAGTGAAAAAAATTATGAAAACTATTTAATAGGAGAAGAAATATTGGAAGAAAATATGAATGATGAAAATAATAATAGTTTCAATATTGAAATAACAAATGAAATAAACCAAGAAACTCCGATCAAAGGAAAAAAAACTTATAGATTAAAAGAAACAAAAACTAATGATAATTCTAAAGGAACTAGGATGACACAGCAATTGACTACAGAAAATTTACTTAATACTAAAACTATGAAAAATTCTGAAATTGGAAATAATTTAAATCAAGTCAACAATGAGTTAACCACAAAAAATCAAATAGGTAAAAAGAAAAATGATTTTTATATTTTTAAAGCAAAAAGTATAGAAAAAAATATGGATAAATATCCAAAGGAAAACTCAAATGATTTACTTGTAAAAGAAGAAAATAGGCCTTATACAGATCCATTGACTATTCAACAAGAAAGCATACCTGATAATCTAAGAGGAAAAAAATATTATATGAATTATTTATACAATATTTTAGATAAAGATTTGAAAGTTAAAGATACTTTTAAAGTAGACCATTGGGTAAATGAAATTCTCGGGAAAAAAGAAAAATTTATAAAGAAAAAACCTCTTCCTGAAAGCAAAGAAGCATTTTTTGTATTTAATGATAAAAAATTAAATTTAATAAAATATAAATATTCATATCATAAAGACTTCGAATTTAAAGACGATGAAGTTGAGATTATTCACAATAAATTAAAATATTTACCAAGATCAGTTTTAGAGACTATGCCTTCAAGATTAAGAAATTTTGGAAAATATGCTGTAGGAAAAGAAGTTAAATCAAAAATTTTAGGTTTTAAGCCGAATTCTATGAATATTGTAAATCTGAACAAAAATCAAGTATTAAACACAAATACAAGAAGTGGTAAAACATTTTCTACTAATATTAAAAATAAATCAACTTTAATATCAAGTTCAGCTTTTTCTAATCAAAAAAAAGTAAATGAGGAAGTAAAAAATAAGAAAATTTTAAATGATAAAGTATATAAAAAAATAAATGAATTTAATTATAATACACTTGCAAATTATTTTACTGAAGAAGAACAATTGTATTCCAAATTTATTGAAGAAGAAAAAAAAATGGAAAAATTAAAACAACTAGAAGAAAGGAATAATGAAAAAGAAAACAGATTAATTGTTAAAGATGAAATATCCAATATACAAATCTATGATATGAAAACAAATTCAAGAAGGTATGTTCAATGGAGTGGTGCTGATGTATTAAGTAATAAAGATGAAGATGAAAATAGAAAAAAATGGAATAAAATAATAAATGCCTTAGAAGATTTTAATATGATTATTTGGCATCAAAATCCAGCAGTTCAAAGAATGCAAAAATTAAGATATGCATTTTATCTTGTAGCTAAAAGTGATTATTTTGATTATGTAATTCTAACAGTAGTTTTAATTAACTCTGTCTTTATGGCTTTAGATGGAAATTTATTTAAACCAGAAGTACTTAACAAACTAAATATAGCGAATTATATTTTTAATTCCATATTTTTTTTGGAATATATTGTTAAATTTATTGGTTTAAGTCCTTTAGTTTATTATTCTGATGCTTTTACTTATTTAGATACTATAATTATAGCTTTTGCATGTTTAGATATGGCAACTCCTTCTACTACTGATGATGAGCAAGTAGGGTCTAAAAAATCAGTATCTTCACAACTATCTTTTTTGAGAGTATTTAGGATTTTTAGAGTCATCAGATTAACTAAAATTTTAAGAAGATCAAAACACATGAAACGAATTATTGTTTCAATGAAAAAAGCTTTAGCAAGTGTATCTTATATAGTATGTATTTTAATAATATTTATTCTTATATTTGAATTACTTGGAATGTCTTTGTTAAGTGGAAATATACATTATCAGCAATTTGGAGAAGGATTTTTTACTACTTATCAAATTTTAACTTTAGAAAATTGGGATTCACTTTTATATGAATTATGGCCTATGAATTATTTTTGTTTTTTTTATTTCGTTGTTTGGATATTTCTCGGAAATTATATTATATTTAATTTATTTACATCAGTTTTATTGCAATCCTTTAGTCCAGATGATGAAGATGATGCAGATGATTATACTGATGATGAAAAAGTGGAAAATATGTATCCATTACCTGATTATTTATATGCAATTAAAAAAGCCGAAATAGAGCATAGAAAAACATTAAAAATGAGGCATAGGGCAAAACAAGAAACTGAAAGTTATAAAGATAATCAAAATGAAAAAGAAGAGGAAGAAGAAGAACAAGTTATTAATAATAAAATTTCTCAATCAAAAAGTTTGATTAAAAGTCAAATATCAAATTCAAGAAATGCCTCCAAAATTAATATGTCAATGATGAGCAGAGAATCAGCATCAAATAATGATGATGAAGACGATCAAGATGATTCACATGAATCTAATAAAAAAAAAAAAAATTATACTTATGTAGAAAGAAAAATGAAAGAATGGGCTGAAATAAATAAATTATTTAAAAAAAATGAATGTGAAAATGCTTTTTATCTTTTATCCCAAACTAATAAATTTAGAATATTTTGTCTTAAGTTAATGAATAATAAATGGTTTGATAGATTTATTTTAATTATGATATTAATGTCAACAGCAAGATTAATAGTAGATACATTTATTTCTGGATATACATTCGTATTAATTTTTGATGTTTTAGATGCTTTCTTTAATTCAGTATTTTTATTAGAGGCAGGAATTAAAATTTGTGCTTTGGGATTTGTTTTGGATGAAGGTTCTTATTTAAGAGATAATTGGAATAAAATTGATATTATAATTGTTATTTGCTCAATTTTCGATTTCGAAAATTTAATAGAAAAATATGGAATTGGAAGTCAGAGTAATTCATCTCTTCAATTTTTGAAAGTTTTGAGACTATTAAGAACTTTAAGGCCTTTAAGATTCATATCACATAATATACAACTTAAATTAATCATTACATCTCTATTTGATTCAATTCTTCCAATATGCAATACCCTTTTTATAGTTATAGTTGTATATTATATGTTTAGTATTGTAGGAATTTCACTTTTTTATGAAAGCTTACATAATTGTTATGTAATGCAGAATAATGGTTCTTTTAAATTAGCAATTGGTTCTTTTAATGGTAATTTGGCAGATTATGAAGTAAGTAATGATATGCCTTCAATTTCTAAATTTTGTGCAGATAAATATAATGGAATAATGGATACAGGCCCTTCCTTCAAGTTTTCAAATATACTTACTTCTATAATTACTTCTTATGTACTATCTACACAAGAAGGATGGCCTGATATAATGAATTCATATCGGGTATATGGAGATATATATGGCGCTTTTTTTATAATATATAATTTAGTGGTTGCTTACTTTTTTTTAAACCTTTTCACAGGTATAATGTTTCGATATTTTAATGATGCTTATTCGAGAGAGCAAAAACTTGCTGATGATGACAAAAAGGCTCCGAAATACTATGATTTTTTGACTCAAATACCTAATGCTCAGAGTGATTATGAAATATGGGTAAGACCAAGTAAAGGCACTTTAAGATATTATTTAAGAGAATTTGCAGATAGTAATTTCCTTGATAATTTTATTATGGCTTGTATATTTTTAAATATGATATCTATGGCAATAAATTTTGAAAATCCTCCTGAAGCTTATAATCAAGCTTTAGTTCTTGTTAATTATATTTTTACAGGTGTATTCATTGCTGAATGTATATTAAAACTTTTAGCTTATGGACCTATAGGATATTTTCATTCTGGATGGAATAGATTTGATTTTTTTGTAGTAATAGCCTCAATTGTTGATCTTATAGTGGATAATATCGATGGAATTGATGCTTCTTTCTTAAAATCTTTCCAAATCATACGTGTATTAAGAGTTCTTAGGGTAACACGTGTTTTGCGTTTAGTAAAAGCTTTAAAAGGTCTTGAAAAATTGATTCAGACATTAACTTGGTCTATTTCAGCTTTGGCAAATGTATTTCTTTTAATGCTTATTATTTTTTGTATTTTTGCAATTTTAGGTTGTTACTTTTATGATGGCATTGTATATGAAAACTACAAAAATAAGTTTATTTATGTTAATGAATATTATAATGTAGATAATTTTTATAATTCATTTTTGTTGACTTTTAGATGTGCAACAGGAGAAAATTGGCCAAATATCATGATGGAATTAGCTTTCATAGATATTAAAGTTGTACCAGAAGCTTATGCTTATATATTTATGATCATTAGTAATTTTGTAAATTCTATTATTATGTTAAATCTATTCTTGATGGTAACTTTACAACAGTATGATGAATTTACGAATAAAAATTATAATCCAATAGAAAAATTCGAATCGTTTTTAGGCGAATTTAATAGTTCTTGGAATAAATTTACGACCCCTGAAGATAATGGCATTAGAATAAAAAAAGAATTTCTAGTTAATTTTTTTATGGATTATAATTGGAAAAAGTTGAATTTTCCTGAAAAAGGCAAATTACAACATGTAAAAAAATTTATAACAGATTTAAGATTAAGGAGTGATAAAGAAGGAAATATATATTATCTCGATGTTATTTGTAAAATAATTATAAGTCAAATTGGTTCTCAAGTAGATAAAAAAAATCCAAAAAATGCTTTAATAATAAGAACTGAGAAAAAAATTCAAAATGAAATTAAAAATATAATTAATAGTTATATTAGCAAAACTGAAAAAAAAGAAAAAGGAAAAAAAGAAAATGCTATAACTTTCAATCCACTTACTACACATTTTTATTTCAAACATTCATATTATTATATTAAAACTATTCTTAATATTTATAGAGAAAATCTTAGATTTATGAGCCATTTCGATGACGAACCAAGTAAAGATTCACAATTGATGGATGATGATAATGATATAACTGAAAATAATCTTGGAAGTGAAAGAGGTTTAAATCTTATAGAAGCTGAGAAAAAAAATAAATAATTTGAATTAAAAATGATAATATGAATATGAATTAATATTATTAATGAGGAAAAAAATAGAATAATTATGTACAGTTTTATAAAATAGATTATTTGCAAGAAAAAGTATATATATAATTAATTTTTTATTTATTTATTTTATAAACTTAATAAAATATTTCGATGAATTGAGCGGACACATAAAAATGTCCGTGTCTCTCAATTATGATAATTTATAAATTTAAGTAATATTATATTTATATAAAAATGATAACAAAATTATAAGAAATCTGATTTTAAAAAGGGATGTCGGCTTCAATTCTCAAAAATT
>JAJJKT010015856.1:0-12837 GCA_023805755.1 Eremoplastron rostratum | reverse complement strand
ATACCTGTTAACTATTTTTATTTTATTATAAATCTTAAAAATAACCCTATTGTTATATAAAAATGGAAGAAGGCTTTATCAATGATGTAATTGAAAAAGCTGAAAAAAAATCAGATACTTCTAATTCAGATTCTGAAGTTGATTCAAAAAGTCATTCCCGAAAAAAAAAGAAAGATAAAAATAAAGAAAAATCTTCTGAAATTTGTTCGTCTAAAGAAAAGAGTAAGAAGGAAAAAGAGGAAAAGAAGGAGAAAGATACAAAAAAGAAAAAAGAGAAAAAAGAGAAAAAGGAGAAAAAGGAGAAAAAAGAGAAAAAAGAGGAAAAAGAGAAAAAAACTAGAAGTAAAAATAAATCGACCGAAGAAGAAAATTCCGAAAGGAGTAGTGATGAAGAAGATTTTTCAAAGAAAAAAAAATCAGAATCTAAAAGAGATAAAAGGAAGTCAAAAAGAAAAGGCTCTCACGAAAATAAAAAAGATAGAGAGGATTCAACGATTTCCTCAGATTCCTCAGATTCCTCAGATATAGATGGAAAAGATGAAAATAATAAAAAATATTCTAAAAAAACTCGAGACAAACACAAAAAAGATAAAAAAAAATATATAAAAGATGAAAACCAAGATAGAAGCAAAACGAGTTCAAAATTAAAAGAAAAGGATAAAAGCAAAAATAAAAATATTGAAAATTATAAATCTCATAAATCTCATAAGAATTCAAAAAAAGGAAATGATATAAACTCAAGTGACTCAAGTGATGAACAAAAAAAAGAAAAAAATTTAAAACGAACTGAAAAATCAAATAAAGAAAAGAGAAAAGCGGATAATGATTATGAAAAAAGTATTTCAAGTAAAAATTACTCCGAAGATTCAGAAGAAAAATTGGAAAATGACCATCATAAAAAACACAAAAAAAAAAAAACAAAGCATGAATTGGAAAATAATCACCAAAGCAAAGAAAAAATCTCAGAAAATAGTAAAGAGCATGGTAAAAAAAATCATGATCTAGAAGTAAAAAAAAATTCTTTAAGAAATAGTGAAGATAAAGTAGAAATAAGACATAAAGAAAAAAAAGATGATGATAATTCAATGAATTCTTCATCATCAGATGAAAGAAAATCAAAAAAAAACAATAGAAATTCATCTGACAGTGAAGAAAAAACTCCAAAAAAGAAAATTTCAGATAAAGAAGAAGATAATTCATTCAAAGAGGACAGTAAAATTAATAAAATAAAAGAGAAATCTAAAAGTAAAGAAAAAAAGTCTGAATCCAAAGAAGGACATGAAAATGATGGTAGCCTGTCAGATGATAATAATAATAATATTAAAAAATTGAAGGAAGAAGAGAGTAATAAGTCATTAGATAATAGTATTAAAAGTGATAAGAAAAAATCTAAAAATAAGAATATAAAAGAAAGTCTTCCTAAAGATAAAGAAAGAAATAATTCTTTTGATAAAAATAAAAAAGAAAATCTATTGGAAGAAGTAAATAATAATCAAGAAGGTGAAGCAAACAATAAATTAAAAGAACTAGATAATAAAGAAGATTCTCAAAGAAATATAATTAATTTAAGTCTTGAAGAAGATGATAATAATCCTACACAAAAAAAAAGCTCAAAAAATGATAAAAAAAAGGCAAAAGATGAAGAAGATAATGAGTCTAATGAAGATGGAAACAACAAAACCAAAAACAAAAACAATAAATCTAAAGGAAGAAAGCATAATAAAACAAAAAAGGAAAAACAATCTTTCTTATCGGATGAAGAAAAAGAAAAAGAAAATTTAAATATATCCAAAGATGATGATAAGGATAAAAAAAAAACAAAAAAAGATAAAAAAAAGAATAAAAATGAAGAAAAAGAAAAAAAAGAGAAAAAAAGAGATAAAAAAAATTACAATGAAGATAGTTCCATTAATGAGAATGATAGCGATTCATCTATTGAACAAAGAAGTGAAAATGAAAAAAAATCATCAAAAGTACATAAAAAGAAACACAAAGATAAAAAAGAAAAAGATTCATCAAAACAAAGAAATAAAAAAGAAAAAAAAGATAAAAAGAGCAATAGAGAAGATTTCAGTGATGAAAAAGAAGAGACAAAACAAAAACATAAAAATAAAAAAGATAAAAATGATATTTCAAGTGACGAAGAAGATGAAAAAGAAATATCAAAACATAAAAGTAAAAATAAAAAAAATAGAAAAAAAAGCGATAGATTAAGCGATAGCGATAAAGAAGATAAAAGTAATTCATCTGATTTTGAAGAGGAAAAATTAAATTCGAAGAAAAAATATTCAAAAAATAAAGATGATAATTCTTCTTCATCTTCTGAAAAAAATAAAAAGAAAGAAAAAAGTAAAAATAAATCAAAAAATAATAAAAAAGATAAAGGTAAAGATTCATCTTATTCAAAAAAGAAAAAAAATAAAAAAAAGGAAATAAGTTCAAGTGATGATGATAATGATGATAATTCCTTCGAAAAAGACAAAAACAAAAAAAATAAAAAAGAAATTTCGGAGCAAAAGGATTCAAGTTCTGATAAAGATGAAAATTCTTCAGAAAAAAGTTCTTCCAAAAATTATGAGAAATCTAAAAAGGATAAATACTCTCATTCTAAAAAAAAATCTAAAAAAAAGGATAAAAAATCTTCATCTGAAAATGAAGATGAAAGCGAAAATGAAAACGAGAATGAAAAAATAAAAAAGAGAAATAAAAAAGTTGAATCTAAAACAAAAACAAAAAGTATAAAAAATAGGAAAAAATCAAATTCATCAGAAAGCCATCATCATAAGAAAAAAAGTGAAAGTAGCCAAAGTGAAGAAGAAAATTCCTCTTATAGGAAAAAAAAGAATAATAAGTCAAAAAAGAATAAACATAAAAATTCTGATGATTCTAACAATAGTGACAATAGTAGTTATAAATTTAAGAAAGAAAAAAAAAATAAATCTAGACGGGAAAAAAAGAATAAAAGGAATAATTCAAATGATTCAAGTGAATCAAATAGATCAAGTGAATCAAATAGATCAAATGGTTCAAATAAATCAAGTGAATCAAATGATTCAAATAAATCAGATGACTCAAGTAAATCAGATGATTCAAAAGAAAAAAGTGATTCTAATAAGAAAAAACAGAATAAAAAACAGAATAAAAAACTGAATAAAAAACATAATAAGAAAAATATGGAAAAAGAGAAAAATAACAAAAAAAAGGATGATGGTAATAATTCGGAAGAATCTAGAAGTAGTAGATTTCAAAAAAGTCAAGAATCAAACTCAGAAAATAAAAGTAAAAAGGATAGAAGAAGTTTATCAGAAAGTTCTAGCGAAGAATATAAAAAAAATAAAATGAAAAAGGAAAGAAAAGAAAAAAAGCATAAAAATTCTCTTAAAGAAACAAAAGAAGAAATAATAGATGATTTAAAAGAGGGTCAAAAAAAATTAGATGAAATGTATCAACATTTTGAATCAGGGAATGAAATTAATAAATCATTTAAAGAGGAAAAAAAAACGGATCTAAAAAGAAAAGAAAGCGATGATTTAATTCCTCACACAAAAAAAGGAAATATTATAGAAAAAAAAATAGAAGAAATAAAAGATATAAAAAATGAAAGCGGGAAACTTCTAATTAATGAAGAAATAAAAAATAATGAAAAATATAAAAATAAGATTGAGCAAATAACAAAAAATTTTAAAATTTGTAATTCAACACTAACAAATATTATAAAAGAATTTACTGATAGTAATGAAAAAATAAAATTTTTTAAAAGAAATGGGTTTATTTTAACAGATAATTCAAAAGAAAGACTTGCTTTATTAATTCATTATAATTTAATGGGAGTTCCAGTTTTACTTGAGGGAAATACAGGTACAGCCAAAACAAGAACGAGTCTAATTGCAGCTAATTATATAAATACTTTTATACATAATAAAAACCCGGAAAATAAAGTTAAATTAATAAGATTCAATTTAAGTGAGGAAACAAGAATTGATGATATGACTGCAAAATTCGTAAGTGATAATAAATCTATTACTGGCTTAAGTGTGAAAGAAGGACCTTTTGTTGAAGCTTATAGGAATGGGGATATTTTATTACTTGATGAAATAAATTTAGCCCCTTCAAATGTATTACAATGCATTCAACAATCTTTAGATAATCAAATTTTAAGTGTAGAAACAAATGGAAATACATTATTAGAAGTCCGTAAAAATAAAAATTTTGCATTAGTTGCCACTCAAAATCCAAATAAGGGAGCTTTTGAAGGAAAAAGACATGAATTATCATTTGAATTTTTATCAAGATTTAAAACTATAAATTTCCCAGATATTGAACAAAGTGAAATGGAAGCAATAGGATTAGGAATAGCTAAAAATATAGGATATATAGAAGATGACAAGAAAAATTCAGATAAAAAACAATTGATAAAAAATATAGTAGATATACATTATAAATGGGTAGAATTGGAAAAAAAAAATAATTCTCAAAATGAAGTTTTATGTTTTACCATAAGAGAAATAGAGTCTGTTATTGAATGTTTAAATAATGATGAGGATATTTATGATACAATTATAACAATTTATGGTGGTAGATATAGGAAAAAAGAAAAGGAAGAATTAATAAAATTAATAAAATCTTATGGAATTAAAAAAAAAGATCAAGAAGAAACTAAAAAAATAGTAAAAAAATTTAATTATTGTTATATAAATAATAGTTTATTGGATGTTGTCAATAGTATATTTATTTGTTTAAATAATAGCCAAAATATAATACTTTTGGGAAATAATGAAAGTGGCCTAACACAAATTGCTGAATGGTGTGCAGAATATTTCAATAGTAAACATGGAGAAAAAAATGGTGATTTTAATATTTGCTATTGCACAAAAAATTTAGAATGTACTGAATTAATAGGGTCACAAAAATTAATAACTGAAAATGGTAAAGATAAATTAAGATTTGAGCCTGGATTTTTATATAATTCTATTGAGAAAGGAAATTGTATAGTTTTAGATAGTATTAATGAAGCTCCTTCAAGAGTTATTGAAAGATTAAATGGATTATTAGATAAAAAAAATAATGAAGAAGAAAATTATTTTGAGGTCCCAGAATATTCTAAAAAACCAAAATTAAAAATTCATGAAAATTTTAGAATAATTTCAACATCTAATTTTGAAAAAATTAATCAAATATCTCCAGCTTTTGTAAATAGATTCCAAGTCATAACATTAGAAGATCAATTTTCTATAAAAGATAAAGAAGGGATTAAAAACTTAATTCAAATATTAATAAAGAAATATCAAAAGGAATATTATAAAAATAATAAAGATAATAAAGAAAGAGGTAAAAAAGAAATTAAAAAACATTTTTTTGAAAGAAATATTAAGCAAAAGATTGAAATTAAAGAAGAATTAAATTTGGGAACAAATGAAATTTTATTTTTATTAGAAAAGATTGAAATATTATCAAATTTTTCAAATCCATATGACTTAAATAATATATCAAATATTGATAATAGTATAAATGCTTTAGAGCAAAATAATAATGAAATAGATGAAAATTCTAAAAAATATTTATCTATGTGTTCTATAAATAAATTTATTAGAAGTGTTGTAATATTAAAAAATCATTTTTCTATTTATCCAAAAATTAATTTTAATTCAATAGTAAACTTTGCTTTTGAATTATTATTCGAGGAAAAACTAACTGACTATGACAAAGATATTTATGATATTTTAATAAAGGATTTACTTGACAAAAATAAAGATAAAAGAATTTTAGGAGATGAAGAATATTTTTTTGATGAATCGCAAACTTTAAAAAATTTTATGGTTCAATTATATGCTTGTTCATTAATTAATCAATATCTATGTATTATTGGGCCCCCTGGTATTGGGAAAACAATAGGTGCTAGGGCATTTGCTTATATAAGAGAAAAAATCCTAGATATTGCATATGAAAACCCCTTTTATATGCATACTTTTAATCAATTTACAAGACCTTCTGATTATTATGGTGTTTCATCAATGCAAGATGGAAGACTTGTATTTAGAAAAGGGCCATTAACCCTTTATTTACCGAGAGTGGAATAATCGTTCTTATTTATTAATTATCAAATAATATTGTTGGAAATTATTTAAGGAAAATCTAATTGATGAATTCAATATATCATCTGAAGATTGTATGAAAGCTATAACTCCATGTCTAGAATTGAAATTTAATAAAAAAATAATTATTCCAGGAATAGAAGATGAAATTAAAATAAATCCTAATTTTTTCTTTATTATATGTCAAAATACAAGAGAAACTTTTGGAAGAAAAGAATTACCTGAAAAAATCAAAGTTAAAATTAAGGTTATTAATTATCCAGAAAGAATAAAAGATGAAATTGAAAAAATTTGTGTAAGTATATATGATAAAAAGTTTAAAAATCAAAATGAAACATTTACAAGAGAAGAAGCGAAAAAATGTGGAACTTTAATGATGAGAATAAATGAAGAAGAAACATTAAATAATTGGTCCTTGAGAGATATATCAAAACTTTTTACTAGAATGTATAAACAAAGTATATATTCATCTAATTTCAAAAATCTAGGAATTGAAGAAAATATATTATTTTATATTTTAAGTTCCACAAATGAATCTTTGATCGAAGAAAGATTAAGTTTAGTCTGTAAATTATTAGCTGATGTTTTCGGAAAAAAAGAATTAGATGAAGAACTAAAGGATTTATATAATGAGGAACCAAAATTAAAACATGATAAAGAAAATAATAAAATATATATTAAAAAAGGAAAAATTAATTTGTATTATAGAGTATATGAGGAAAATTTATATGAACAACTTAATAATCTTCCTAGTATTTTGAATGCATTATTTAAAATGCTTCTTTCAAGTGATGATGAACCTATTTTAATTTCTGGCCCTAGTTCTTTCAAAACTTTTCTTGCTAAAAACTTTTTAAAAAATAATATTGAAATAGTTTCTTTAAATTCTGAAATAACAATGTCGCAATTAATAGGGTCAAATGTTCCATTTATTAAAGAAGATGCAAAATTATTTTATTTAAAAGCAATATATGAAATTTTAAGAATAAATAATATTGAAAGCAAATTAAAATATCTAGAAAATTTCGAAAAAAATAAAGGAAAAATAAAGGATTTAATAAAGGAAGAAAAAGGAAAAATAGATATCAAAAAAAATTCTTGGATAGAATATGCTTTAAATAATTTCGAAAAAAAATTATTCGAAAACGAAAAAAAGAATAAAATTACTAGTAATAAGCTACTTATTGAATTTCAACCAGGGATTTTACTTTCTGCAGTAATAAAAAATAATTTATTAATATTAAAAAAAATTACTGATGTAAAAACAGAAAATTTAGAAAGATTAAATGAAGCTTTAACTGGTAATAAAAAGATAACATTAAACGAGGATATTCAAAATACTTATACTGATGAAAATAAAAAAGAAATCAACTTAGGAAAGGATTTTAGAATTATTGCAACATGTAATGAAGGGGAAGAATCAAAATTATCAGATGCTTTCTTATCAAGGTTTAGTCTAATTTTTGTCAATAAATATACTCCAAATGAAGAAAAAAATGTATTAAAGAAGAAAAGGAGATTAGAAAAGTTGGATGAATATATAAAAAAATATTCAGAAACATTTAAACAAGATAATGAATTTACTTTGGCACAAAAAATGAATTGTTTTAGAATATTAAAAGAACTAAATAAAATAAGAGAAAATGAAGAAGAAAATAATTTAAAATTAGCAATCTATATATTACTTTTAGGATTGACTCCAAATAGGGAAAAAGCATTAGATAATAGAAAAAGCCAAACCTGCATTCAAAAATTAAATTCATTATTCAAAATGGATGAATATTATGATAATAATTTATCTCAAAGTCCTTTAAAAAAGAAAAAAAATATTGTGCAATCTTCATTATATAAAATTAAAACAGAATTTTTATTAAATGATAAAAATAAAAACGAAGAAGACATTAATAATGATATTATTTTTACAATAAAAATGAAAAGTTTATTAGACATAATTCATTTTGGAATATCAACAAAAACTCCAATTATTTTAGAAGGTTGCTGTGGACAGGGTAAATCACAGGCTATAGATTATTATTGCAAATTAACAGGATTAAAACCAATTAAAATTACAATTACCAAATATACAAAAATTGATGACTTATTCGGTAAAACTATATTTAAAACAATCAATGGGGTTCAAACTTTAGTTGTTGCAAAAACTGATTTTTGCAAAGCATTAGAATGTAGAGATAATACTATTAATACTTTAATTATTTTAGAAGGAATTAATAATGCAACTCCGGCTATCTTAGGAATAATAAATGATATTTTCGGCCAAAAAGGCTCTAAAATTCTAGTAAATGGTAATCCCATAGATAAAAATTATATAAATTTAATTTGTATTTTTAATTCTACTGATGATATGACAAAAGAAAAATTGCCCATAAATATAATTAATAATTCTATATATTATATTGTTGATAATCCTTCTGATCAAGATATTAAAGATATTATAGAGAATTTATTTAAGAGAGAAAATATTAGAAATAAAGGTAAAAAATATATTCAATTTGCTCAAGATGAGGCTGAACGATTTTATGATAATTTTATTAAATCCAAAGAAATTGCAGAAAATAGTATTGGAGAATTTGCTTTTACATTAAATGAAGTTAAAAAATATATTTCATTAAGGACTAGTCTTCCTGAAATTGATAAATCTTTTTTTATGACAATAATATTTCAAAACCATTTTACTCAAGGAGAAAATATTTTAAAAGCCCAAAAAAAATTAAATTTAGATTCTTTCCTTTTTAATCCTTCAATTTCCTATTCGGATAATTATTTGAAATTTTATGCTTCCTTAAGTAGTAAAAGTAATTCAATAAAAGTAAAAATTAAAAAATCTAAAAAAAAGGAAAATGAACTAATAGATAAATTTAATTCTATGACTTTATCAGAAAAATTATGCTTTCTTTTTCTATTATGTTGTATTAAAGTAGATAAAGTTCCAATAATTCAAGGATTAACTGCCTCGGGAAAGTCATATATTATAATATTACTTGCCGAATTATTAGGATATAATCTAAGCATTTATCAATTAAATTCTAATTCAGGAATTTCAATATTTACGGGTCAATCTATTATGAAAGATGACTTTAATGATTCAGAAAAAAAAAAAATAAATAAAATATTAAAATTAATAGGAACTGAGGATATTAAAAGTTTTAATAAATTAAATGCGAAAACTTTAGAAAAAGTTTTTAAAGAAGTTGATTCTAAAATAAACAAATTAAAGGATACAAATGAAAAAGAAAAATATATTGAAGCAAAGAATGATTTATTATTTTTGACTTCAACTATGTCAAGATTCCAAAAAAAAGACTCTGAATTTATTAAAGGAATAAAAGAAGGAAATTTTGTTTGTTTAGATGGAATTGAAACCGCATCTGAACAAATATCCCAAAAATTAGGCTCATTATGCGGAGAATTAAAAACTCTAAATATATATGAATCAGGAGATAATGAATTAATTTTTGACAAATCTAATATTAATAAAAATTTTAGATTATTTATTATATATAATCCTCTTTCTAAAGGAGCTAAAAAAATAGATCAAATGCTATTTAATAATTGTATTAAGTTCACAATGCCTTCAATTGACTTAGAGCCAAGAGATATAACAACTTTATTATTTAAAAATATTCGCGATTCTAAAAATGATATTGATTTTTGGTCGGAATTATGTGGAAGATTAGCTTCATATCATAAAAATCAAGTTTTATTTACAACTAATAATACGGATGATATTGCTGGAGGTGTTCATTTTACTTCGAGGATATTAACTTTTATTTCAAGGGATTATAATAAAACATTAAAAAAAAATAAAGATATTAACTTAGAAGAATGGCTTAAATGTATATTAGACAGTTATTATTGGAGATCCTATAAATCTTATAATAGCAAAAATAGAAAAGATTTTATTGACAAAGCTTATAATATTATTTCGAAAAAGCCAGATCAAAAATATAAAGTAGATGAAAAAGAAGATTATAAAAAAGAATTTGAGGGAATTATAAATGGTTTAAAAACGATACAAAATTATGCTGCTAATATTACAAAATCTGATAATTTTAATTTCAAGAATTTTGTTGGTGAATGCTTAAAAGTTCCCGCCAATAAAATAAAAATAAGAAATATAGCAAATAATATGGAAGATACACTAACTTTATTAGATAATAATTTGACTATGAATCCAGAAATCAAATCTAAATTTTATCAAATAAATATTATTAAAGATTTATTCAGAAATATAGAAAATAATATTGATAAAATATCCAATTTACAAGAAATGAAATTATTAGGAGATGAAGCATTATTAAAGAATAAAGATATAAAAAAATATTTAATAAGACTAAAATTATTAAATGAAATACTACAAAATGACAATGTAAATATATTATATGATCCAACAATTAATTATAATTTAATAAGAAATCCATATACAAATGATTTATGTCTTGCTTTAGATGAATTATTATTTATATGATAATAAATACAATATATTAGTAAGAATTGGAAAAGATAAATACTCATTAATATTTGATGAATTAAAAGAAGACTGCTTAATTCCTTATTTCATTTTCAATGAAAAAAATTCTTTGCTATTATCTAAAAATAGCTATTTAGAATCTAATAAAAATTATCTTTATGTTGATAATTCTTCTGATGAGAAGACAAAAGAAATTATAGAAGAATTATATAATTTCTACCATATTAAAAAAGAAAAAATAGAAAAATTAAACCATTTACAATTATTTTCATCAAAAAAATCTTTTCCTATGCTAAGCCATGTTTTATCACTCATTTTGAATTTTGAAAATTTTCCAAATATAATAAATTATCTCAAAAATTCATTATCTTATTTAGAAAAAGATGCAATTAAAACTATGGATGAAATTATGAAAAATATTATTGATAGCAATGATTGTAAAAATATTATTAAAAATATATTAGAATTAAAATTCTTTTGTGATATAAAAAGTAGCATACTATGGAAATATAGAAATATAATGCATATTAATTTTGTAAATGAAGATGAAAAAAATGAAAATTCATATAATATTGAAAATGAAGCAATAATTAAAGATGAAATTAATTTTGATAATGAAATAGCACTAACTGAAGGAGAATTAAAAAATATAAATAAACTAAAAATTTGCTTTATTGATGAAGATATCAAAAAATACAAGAATAATTTAAACGAATTAAAAACTAAATTTCTTTTAGGAAAAACATATGATGAAAATAATAAGGAAAAAATGGAATATATAAAAAAAACAACAAAATTATTTGAAAAAATAAAAGCAAATTGCATAAATAATTCTAAAATTAAAGATATAATAACAAAAGAAATTAATAATTTATTAGAAAGCAAAAATATTAATAAAAAATTATATGAACAATTAGAAAAAAAAGTTAGTGATTTTATAGAATTCAATAAAAATACAAATATTAGGCAAAAGAATTATTTAAGATGGCCTAGAAGAGGAGTATCCACTGATATAGATTTGAATAATATAAACAAAGAAACTAAATTTTATCATTTAATATTTTGGTATTCAAAAATAGAACAGGAAATAAATAAATTAATAAGCTCTGAAATACCATATAAAAAATATTTAGAGATATCCACTGAATTATCTTCAATTCCTGAAATAGAACATATTATTAATTATATAAACGAAAAAAAATCTGAGCAAGAAAATGATAATTTAAGTAATAAAGAAAAAAAAATAGTAAAAAGTATGATAAGAGCAGAATTTTTATCTAAGTATATGTATGAAAAATATGATTTAAATAAGCTTAAGAATTTCATAGATGATACTAATAATAATATGACAGTATATGAAATACGTGAAGATGAATATTTCTTTTTTGAAGGAATTTCAGATAAATTTATCCCAGATCTTAAAATTAAGATACCCATTTTTCAACCTCATGATGTATTTCATTTGTTTTTCAAATACAATAATAATGATAAATATAAAATTGGAGATGTTTTGGATGAAAAAACAGCAAGTGTTAGTAAAATTAGTGATGAAATGATTAAATTACTAGATAAAGAATTTAAAAATATAAAAGATATTACAAATGAAATAGGCTGCTTTTTATATCAAGAAATTACAAATGAAGAAATATGGACTACACCAATAATTGTTGAAAATATGGAAAAGAAGTTAAATTCTAAGAATTTAAATGAAAAGAAAAAGCAAGAGTTACAAAGAGTTTATGATTATATAAAATATATTTATAAATTTACTGATATTATAATAAATAATAATAATAACAATTTTATATTAGATGATTGCTATAAATTACTGAACGAAGATAAAAATCTTATGGATGTAAAAAGTATTTTGAAAAAAGCTAAAGAAGATAATTCTTTTTTAAATCCATCACTTATCTATTATATTGAGAAAAATAGTAATTTTATAGATAAATTATTTAATTCTATTAATTCTTCTGTTGAATCAATTGTATATGACTTATCAAGAGACAATAAAATTGATTATATTCCATTTTGGCTATATATATTAAGAAATTTATCTTCAATGAATTATATAGACTTTGATATATCAGAAAAAAATATAAAAAAAAATAAAATAGAAAAAAATAAAAAGCTCAATAATACATAATAAAGAACATAATAGAATAATACCTATTGAATGGATAAAAATAAAAACGAAGAAGACATTAATAATGATATTATTTTTACAATAAAAATGAAAAGTTTATTAGACATAAT
>JAJJKT010015855.1:0-13035 GCA_023805755.1 Eremoplastron rostratum | reverse complement strand
ACTATTGTCATTCGACCACCCCCCTTTTGCTTTCTATTTAAGGTGGTCGAATGACACAGTAAAATACGGTAATTTATAAAAAGTGAGGGATGTGATATTTCTTTTAAAAAATTTCAAATATTATTTTTACTCAATAATAAACCATCAAAAATTCTATGATTTTTATTTCATTTTGGATGGGGATTGCTTCTAGTTTAAAATAATTTCTAATTCAAATTTCATAATTGAAGAATTATTTTATCAAAAAACATTTACAAAGTACAAAGTTACTACAAATTTTTTGTGTAAATTTATTTCTATAAATAATAAGTTTTAAGGCCACATTGTCCTGTAACATCTTAATCTATTCAAACTTTCTGCTAAATTCCTAAAGAATTCACTATTTACTCTTTTACTATAAAAATAAGCACACATTCCTTCAGTTAATAATTCTCCACCAACCAAATCAAAAAATAAAGTTAAAATAAAACAAATAATCCAAGCACTTCTTTGAAATTTCCAAACGGCAGTAAATATCAAAGATATATAGCAATTAGTACTCCAAAAAGCCATAGCAATTAAAAATCCGAAAAAAAAACTAAAGTTCATTGTTCTTTTTAATCTATTCCAAGCTTTAATAACATATAATCTTTCACCCATCATTACCAATCTATATAATCTTTTCCTTTGATAAGTAGAAGTTCCAAAAAGAAAAACAAAACAATATACTAGAACATCCGAAGCAATTGCAGCAATTAAACTAGTAGCTATTATTCCCAATACATTTGATGATACAATTGATTCTTTTAAAGTTAATATTAACGAAATAGCTAATTGTTGAATATAAAATTGTGTTAATAATACCATTAATTTTTTCCATCTATTATTAAAAAGAGTCAAATTTAAAAATGGAGCTATTAGAATATGTCTAGACTTTACATTATATTTGAAAAAAGCTAGAGGTGTCAAAGATAAACGTGTAAAAGATTCTAAAGCTTTTTTCCTTTCTTCTTCTTCGTTAATTATATCAAGTGGTATCCCGTCATTATCAACATTTGTACGACCAGCCCTATTGTGAAATCTTTGTAGTGATATATAATTTGCTAATATTTTATCTTTATCATAGAAATAATTTTTTTTTGAACGTCTACTACCTTTAGTATATTTACTATTACTAAATCCTTTTGAATCTATTGTTTTTAAAGCAAAATTTTGATTTGTATTCTTTGCAAAAGAAGCATAAGTATTTATTGTTTCTTTTTCAGATTTGATAAAATTTTCTATTATATTATTTTCATTAAAATCTTCTTCTCCATCCCCATAACCATTTTCATCTTTTTCTATTTTTTTCTCTTTTTTACTTCTTTCTGAACTTTTTACTTCAGAATTAGCTCTACTTTTTTTAGAAAAAGTTTTATTTATATCTTTTAAATCAACATCATCATCATTATTATTTTTAGAGGATTCTTTTCTCCTAATTTGGGTAGTTTTATCAGGTTGCTTTTCTTCATCATCTTCATCTTCATATTTTCTATTTCTTCTAGGTGGATTACTTTTATCATCTATACTTTTTATTTTTCTATGAAGGTTTTTATTTTTTTTCTTATGTGTTCTTATTTCAGTTTCTTTTTCTTTTTCATCATCTTCATCTTGCCTAGATTTTTTATTGTTTTTTGAAACTATTTCTCTTCTTGAAGAGGGTTTTTCATTAGTAAAAGTATTCATTCTAGAATTAATATTTTCTGTTATTTTTTCGTTCAAACTGAATTCATCATTATTTTCCTCACTTTCTTCATTAGGTTTTTCTTTTTTATCATCCATATCATAATCATGAAACATATTCTTTATTCCTTTCATTTTCTTTTTTTGTAATTTTGACTCTTTTGGAATTAAATTATAAATATTTTCATCGTTCAGCCCAGGCTTTAATTGTCCATAAGGAAAATGAACTTTTACAATTTCTTTTTGGAGAAATTCTAATTGATCAATATTATCAAAATACGTATAGTCATAAAAATAAAAATATATGCTAATAGAAATGAAAAGAAATAGAAGAACGGCCCATATATAAAAAGCTCCGTTATCAATATGATTTTGGAAACAAAGTAAGACTTTATATCTCGGAAGATAATAAAATCTTCCATCAACTACAAAATTCATTATATTAGGAATAATCATTGAAGTAAATGAACTTAAATGATTTGTTTCAAACATTAGTAAAAATGCATCTGAAATATTTTTGAACAAAAATGATGTATATTCATATAATGATAGAGACGTTGGAGTATGGACTAATCCTACAATATTATAATATCTATAATATTTTGCTATTCTTTGCTCTACTGTATCATCAGAAACAGACCCATTATCCCAAATAAAAATAGGGTCTCTGAAAATTGGGTCATTCTCTAATTTATAATTTTCTGGCAAGAATAGCCATTTTTGTTCATTGATGTAATTCATCCAATCATAGGAATTAAATGGTAAATGTATTTTAATAGGGGCATAAGAAGGACAATTCCTTATTGTTATTTCATGCCCGTCTAAATCATATATTTTTATTGAAATTAAAGGAGAAGTAATATTAGGATAATATACTGCTTCATAACTTAGAGGATTTACTAAATATTCAATATAACTAAAATAATAATTAAACGTAGGATGTTTTTCTTTCAAACATTTCATAAAAAATATTATAGGTTTATAAGTAACATATACTGTTTTAAGAGATTCAAAAAAATTTTCATCATTAAAAGTCTCATCTATTTTTTTTAGATGATAAATAAAATGTTGACAAGTATATTTATAGTCCTTTTTATAATTTTTTATTAAAAAAACTGTATCATCATCAATTTGATCAAATAATGTCTGAAAATAATCTTTATAAGATAAATATTCTGCTAAATCCAAAGTCCTATTTCTGAAGGGATAATTATTTTCTATTTTATTTTTTAATTTAAGTTGAGTTTCTTTTATATAAAAATAAGTATAGTAAAAATCATTTAAATCAAAGAGTTTATTAACTCTATCTTCATTTGTAATAATATAATTAATTTCTTCCTTTAAATAAGTTTTTAATTCAATTAAATTGGTTTCAAAAAATGAATCTTCTTGAAAAAATTTTTGTGCTGCGAAAAATAGTCTATAAAATGCAGTAAAAACAATTTCATTAATGGGCTCATTAACTGTATTTCCCAAAATTAATCTATCTATTAATCTTGTATATAATGTTTTATAATTATAAGCCAAATCAGTATAACCATCTTTATCTAAGAAGCATTCCTTCCCAATATAAGTTGCAACACATTTACAAGTTAATGCAACATCAATAACTTCGCAGTCCCCATGGTCACTGCAGTATCCTGCTACACAATATGGATCTTTTTTTTCAACTTTTTCTCCTGTTATTGAACCTGAATATGTTGTAAAAAATAAATTTGGATTCTTGTCTGTATATGGCCTTATCCCCAAGCTCATTAAAACCTCGGCCCTTGCTAGTAATTGAATATCTGTCAAAGGATCAGTTGTTATATAAAAACTATCAACTATTTGTTTTAATACATATAGAGGGGAATCTTTTTGATTAACAATTGTAATTACAGCTGAGGATTCTTCAATATCCCCAAATTTATCCCTTACTTGGCAATAAATGGTTACATTTGAATATTCCAATTGATAATATCTTACAGTAAAATTACTATATACTTCATTATTAAGAGAAAAATCTCTACTTAATTTTATTTTAGAATTAGTATTTGCTTCTATATAATAAAAATCATATTCCAAATCTTCTACAGGGGTGTTTTCATCTTCATAATCTACACATCTCATAATAAAAGTAGTAGTATTATATAATCCTAAATATGGCATAACAGTAACTTTTCCTCCATATGGTGGAGAGTTCATTGTCAAAGTCCACCAAACATATATAGGTACTTCTAATCCTTCCTTTTCAACATATATTTTAAGTCCGAAAACATATTTATGTTTAGATCTAAAAAATTCATGATCCAGCTCAGCTCTTAATTGATCTCTTCTTCCTGTAAAAGGTGTGGCTGTTAAAGGAATATCATCAGTAAGCCCTAATTCTCTATTTACTATATTCGTTTGATTTGCATCAAATAGCCATAAAGTTTTATATTCTGTACTAGTAGGCTGAATTACTAACGCTTCAATATAATCAAAAGTATGTATATCTATAGGTGTTAAAGTATTAACATTTACTAAGGATGCATCAGCATCAAATACAACACATAAATTTGGTTTAGTTAAGCTTCTTGTTAAACCTGCAGCTTGACAATTTGGTATACAAGTATCTTCTTTTGGATTAAAATATAATTCTCCCGTGCATGTTTTACAATTATTATATAAATCATTATAGCATGTATAACAGGTTTCATGACATCTTCTGCATTGATTCATTAATGGATCTCCATATGTTGTAGCAGGGCAATCTAAATAACAAGTTTCCTCAAATTCATCAATCCATTTATTTAAAAATACATTATCTTCCCTACATTGTAGGCATTGCTCTTCTAAATTACTATAAACTTGGCATAATTCATCATCTATATCTGGGCAGTCATATGCTGGGCCAGTTGGAATAGATCCATCTGAGCATATACATTTATTTAATAGTAAATCATTGTACAATTGCCCATATTCACAAATTTGTAATGTAGGAGCATATCCTTTCCTTTCTGGATCAACTATATTATATCCGACATAATTGGGATCTCTAGCAATAGTTTGTACATCACCTGTTATAATTTCTGTTATTTTTGGGTTATTATAATCATCTAAATCAAATTTATTTACATAATATAATAATAGTCCTGGAAAATCCCTTTTTAAATCTGCTACAGTTGTTTTTGTTTCCATATTAAAATATATATTTTTTATATCTATAAAATCTTTATTATATTGTTGCCATAATTTTAATTCTCTTATAAAAATATAACCGAAATTTATTAGAAAATCACTACTTCTATAAATAGTAAAATATTTTTCTTCTTCAGTTGCAGTTATATCAATTTGTTTTAAATCCCAATAATATTCTTCTTTTGCTTTTAAAGCATATTCTGTAATTGTGTTTAAAAAATATTTTTTATTTTTTAAATCAGTTCCACATTTTACATAATTCCATTGATAATATTTTAAAGTACTAGCTTTTACATCAGGGAATAATACAGTATCAAATTCCCCCGAATGCCATAATGGCTGGCAATCAACTTTTAATGCATTTTGCTCATTATAAAGCTTTAATCTATTATGATAATTCCATTCTATCCATAAAGTTTTAAAATTCATAGTTACAGTATTATATGAATATATAAATAACCAAAATTCAATTGTGTATTCTTTTGTTTTTGACATTGGGGCATTAGTAAATGTATAAGGCTTAAGATTTCCAAAATCTAAATTAGGAATATGTTCACAAAAAGTTTGAAAATTAACATTTCTTCTTAGCCAAAATTTTCCTTCTGTCATATCACAAGTACATTCTTCTGTTCCTCCTAAAAAGCATAAAGTGTTACAAAGTGGATCACAATCTTTACATTTATCTCCATCTGGGGTTATTTCCTCATTATTACTATCATAAGGATTATAATATTTGTTATCATCATTACAATAATATTGCTCCATGAAATTAACATTATAATCTGGGGCGCAAATTACTGTTGCGGTGGATATTAAATCTGTAGATACGTCTATACAATTAGTCGAACTTGTTCCAGTTAGGTTTTTATAATAAAATAAATCGTCTTTATATATTGTTGATCTTATTCTTCCATATCCTCCTTGAATAAATTTAGAATATATACTTAATTGGGCGAATAACGCTATGATTTCATATCCAAATTGTAGTTGAGTAACTTTTATTCCTGTGGAAGGAATTGAATATCCTTCACTAAAAGGTATATCTATTTTATTTACACTTAAAGTAAACATATTAGGATATATTTCGCTTTGGGCACCCGAGACATAGTTTGCAATTGAAATAGGTATCCAAATTCCAAAATAATGCTGAAAATTAGTGTCTCTAAAGACAATTTTGGAATTTTCAAGTACGACTAAATTATTTGTACTTCTTTGAAATGCTAAATAAGTATTTTGATCTAAACTTAATATCCTACAATATTCTGTTACTGTTGAATATTTTACACCGAAAAATTTCATCCAAAAAACAATAGTAAATCCTGCTAATGAAGTAAATTCTTTTTCTTCTTCATTTTCAATGACAAAATTATAAGGGGTATCGACAGTTCCTGAGGGAGTTTTTAAAAAATAAAATTCTGTAGCTTTTTTGCATTCTTTAAATTTTAAAATATAACCTTCTTCACATTCATAACAATGATTAATATCATTTTCTTTAAAGCATCTTATACAATGAGGATCACAAGTTCCTGGAACAATATTCATCGTATAATCTGAATTCATATTAGCCACAAATTGATTTGGATGTAATAATCCCCAATCAAATTTAGATGAATAATTATATATTATAATATTATCTTTATTATATAAAGTACATCTTGCTCCTGATGGACATTTAAAAGAAATATGCTCTTGAAGATTTTCCATAATATTTGTCATTACATTATTATCTAAATATTGAATTGTTAAAGGATAAAATAATAAAATACTTTGTGGATATTCAGAATATATTCCATTTATAAAGGACTGAATTGTATCAACAGTAGAGGTCCATATATTCCACAAACGTATAACATTATAATAAGCGGAAGCCCAATTTACTTTCTTTCCCCTACTAACACATTCTGGATAATTCAAATTTATATCCGGATCATTAGAACAAAAAGCAATATAAGTTAAAGTTAAATCTGAATTAACATCAAAACTTTCCATCTTTTCTTTATCGAAATTCACATAAAGTCTTATTGTTTTCTTTCCACTTATGGTAGCATCAGCAAAAATTACTATTTTATTCCATTCATATTGTTCGATTACATCAGATATATCTACTATTTTTTCATTAGAATTAAAAGCATATTTATAATTTAAAGTCCCCCCATTTTTTTCTACATAAACTTCATGTGGCTTAGCATTAAAATAATGATATTTTTTTCCTGTCACAAAATTAGTTTTATTATAAACAACATTATCAATCATAAACCAAAATTCAAGAACATACCCACTACCTATTAGAGTAAGAAAATCATTTGTAAAAGATTGATATATATTATAAGGATAATTAATTCCACTATAAAATAATGCACCTTGATTTGGTGTTTCTAATCCATTAAAACATTGGTATCCAATTCTAGTAAAACCTGTTAAACATTCAAAATCATTTTGATAATTTAAAATAGAAGCGGCAGTATTTGGACAAGTCTTTAATATATCGACAGAAAAGCAGTCAGTCCCACAAATTCCTTGGGTAGGTAGGGTTCCCGGAGAACGGTAATAACGTCCCTGACAATAGTTTAAGCATTCAACTGCATCATCTTTAGTTGAATCTATATTTATATAATAATTAGTTTTACAAATTAAAGGAGTTTTTTCTTCCATACAATATAATGCATTTAAAAGAACTTTATCGCAATCATATATTTCTTGGCATAATTGTTTTGAAGAATCATATTTCTCATCATCTAAAGGATTGCATAATGGTAAAAAAATAAAATTTGCTGATAATTCTTTAGAATTAGGGTTATTAATTGATAATGTTATAGTTCCTGGAGAAATTAAATTTTCCAAAGAGCTATACTTTCTATATCTAAATGTTAATGTCTCAGGACTAACTTCCTCATCAGCCTCAAATAAAGCGAAATTAATGGCAAAAGTTAAGGGAGGAAATTGTTCTTTATCAATTCGATACATATCCATATATTTATAATTATAATTAAAAGGTAAATAATCTTTAAATAAATAAAAGCATCTTAAATATATTTTTTTATGTCCACTACTTGAATCTCTATTTGCTATTTGCTCAATAGTTAATTTTGATTTTGCTCCAGAACTAATACCATTAAAAAAATAGCCTAATGGTTCATCATTTTTAAATTCATTAGTGCCTTCCATATATAAAGTTTCAGTAATTAATGTTTTTTGATTTTCATTCAGATAAAACAATCTATTATTATAACTTAAACTGCATTGAAACCAAAGCCATTTTCCTCCTAAATCTTTATCATATATATTTGTGACAGAATTTAAAACTTGACTTGTTTTTTCTTTTAAAGTTAAAGTTGTATCAGCTATTGTTTTCGAATAAGGGAAATAATTCTGTGGAAAACAATAAACATTAAATGTATTATTACTATTATCATATTGTAAAGATATTTTCATATGATTTTCCCAATCAAAATTAATAGGCTTTGTAATATCTGTATGCTCTTCTAATAATATCCAAAATGACATGGCATAATTATGACTATAGGCAACATCTATATCATCAAATATTAAATTTTCATTGACATTTGATATATCTTCAAATTTAACACATTTAAAAGTTTTTCTATCATAATATTGCCCGTTTTCATTACATAAAATAGGCTCATTTACCATAACATTATAAATATCTTCTGGAACTATATTAGTCCCTATTTTATATTCCTCGACATATACAACATTTATACATGTTGATGTTTGTTTAATATCACAAGCTTTATGAGCTAAATTAAATTTTGTGTCAAATTGATATAAAAGTGAAGTAGAAAAATAATTATTTTTAATTTCAATCCTAGATAGAAATGAAGAATATTGGAATGCATCTTTCCATAATCTAATATGCTTATAAAATAAAACACCCCAATCTTCACCGACTGTTAAATCTCTAATAATTAAATTTGTAACCCCAGCATTATTATACCCACCTTCATAATCTATTTCATATGATTCTTCTTCAGTTGTCATATATACCTTTCTTTCATTATAATCTACAGCACAATGTAAAAAATTCCATTGATTCATATAAAAATCTAATGATTTATCAACTGTATTACCATTTACTAAACATTTAAAATAATATTTTTGTGTTGAGTCTAATTTTACTTGTACAGTTGTATATCCTTGCCATTCAACTTCTAATCCTTTAAAAACATTTTCTATATATGAATAAGCAAACACCCAAAAATGTAAGGTAAATTGTTCTCCAGCTGATTTAGTAAGTGGAGTTGAAATTCCAATTTCATTTAATGTTGCAAAATTTATATAATCAAGTTTTTTACAAAAATGGTCAGTTAAATTTCCTAAAAAAATTTTTTCATTTTTATTATCGAAATTACAAGAACAATTATATTTACTTTTTTCTATACATAAATCACATTCCCCATTACAAGTTTGAATTTCAGTTCTAGATTCATTAAAATATGATAAATATTTATTTTTATTTCCTATTTCAAAATTTATTAATTGTTCATCATTATCAGGGACACATTCATAAGTGTTTCCTGTGCCTTTTGTTTTTATAATTTTTCCTGAAATTGAACAATCCGATTCTTCTTTCACTGCTTTAAAATATCCTTCTTTATCAGGAGAAGGTAGATAGTTATAAATATCAATATTTATATTAGAAATTTGGGTATAAGCATGTGTTTCAAAAGCAAGTGCTCCTATTATATATGTTTTATACACTTTAATTCTTTGGATAAGAGCAAAAATTTGATTAGAAAAAGTTATTTTGTTAATATAAAGATTATCCAGCTGAGAAGAAGTCAAAATTATAGGCATTTTTTTACTATTTATTTCAAATCTTACCATTGCTGGAAAAAAATTGTCATTTGCTTTGTTGTAGGTGGCAACTGATATAAAAGTCCATACACCAAAATGTTTTCTAAAATCATAATAATTGGATATGATTGTTTCAGAAGTTCCGATATGACTTATTAAATTTAACCCAAAATAAAGATCATTAAAATTAGAATTATAACTTATTTTTAAATTATCACTTAAATATATTATATCTATTTTATCTTTAATTTTAAATCCATATAATTTTATAAAAAAATTTACTGTTACTCCATGATATTTGTTCGTAGTATCATCTTGAAAATGATTAATTTCAAATTCTTCATCATCAATAGGCAATTTTAGAACATATTTTTTGTTATTTGAACTTTCACTTTCACAATTATTAGTTATACCTCCTTTTAATTTTGTTAAAAACATATTAGTTTTGCACTTATAGCATTGATCTTTATTAAAACAATTTTGGCAATTAGGATTACTGGTGCTTGCACAAGTATTATCTGGTCTTAAGCAATAATTATATTGAGGATAATTCCAAGTATTCGTTGTTGAAGTTACAGTCAGAAAATCCAATTTATCTTCATATTGTCTTAATATATTATTTGAGATATAATCCCCATATAAAGGTAAATATAAAATAATAGAAGATAGTAATACTGGATATATTCCATAATATTCATCAAATCTAAAAGTTACATGCCTTTGAGATAATTCTCCATTAAATAATCTTAAATTTTTATAATAACCACAAAACCAATTAAGTTCTAAATTATTACATGACGCTCTTCTACCGTTACAAAAATATATATATTCTAAAGGGTATGGATTTTCTGAAAAATCAATTACTTGGGCGTTTCCTGTGTTTAAGTTAGTTTGTAAATATACCCTTGTTTTATAATTTCTTTCTTCTCTAGGGTCATAATACACTTCAAATACTATTTGATTCCATTGAGTTTCAACAATTGTGTCAATCGTTGTTTCTAATACACCGTGGGCAGCCGTATAAATGTTATAACTACCCTCAATTTTTTGAACTTGAATTTGATTTGAATAAAAAATATACCCAGAGGTAATTTTTACACAATCAGAAAAATAATACCAAAATTCTATAACATAAGATTGTAAATTATAAGTTCTTACATCAATGACAATATTTGCAGGAGAATAATTGGGGTCATAATAAAATATGTTCTTTTTTTGTTCTTCCAAATTTTTATTTTCGCATTTATAAAAAATATTGTAAAAATTATTTGTATCAGTACATTCAAATTTTGATTTATATTGTAATAAATCACTCCCACTAGTTAAACAATTTGAATTAAGATGAGGCTCTTTATCACAATCATAATTACAAAATCCCTTTCTATCTCCTAAGCCAAATATCATTGATTTCCTTGATTGGCAATTTTCTTTACATTCTCCTTTATATGTAGTTACATCATTAACATTTAGAGTTGTCGTATCATAATATAAAAAATTTTCATCTACGCAACTTAATGGTACATTATCATATGATGCAATAAAAATTTTAGAAGCATCTGTTATTGGAATATCTTCTATTTGAAGTAAATCTGTGCTCTTATATTTTTTATTTTTTTCTAATAACTCTAGTCGTTTGAACAGTTTTGGAGGATATAATGTAAAATCTCCTGATTCTTTAGGACTTAAAATAATTTCATTTTCTTCAATATTTTCTGGATATGAAAAACATTTAACTTTATATTTATTACCTTCTCTTTTTAATTCATCAAAGGGTATTATAAATAATATTTCTGGAAGTTCTAATGTACTTGTTAATAATTTTTCAACACTAAAATATTTATTATCATATGGTTCAGGTAAATATTCTCTAAAAACAACAAATTCTTTCATAAATACATTGCAAGTATATTTAGAATGAGATAATTGATTAAATTTATAAAAATGCAATGAAATATAATCATCTGGCTCATAATATTTTTTAAAATCATGTCCACAAATTGTTCTATTTTCGCTTTTTGTAGTGTAATATTTCAAATCATAATCATAAGCTGTTCCAGTATAGTATTTATAATATAAATATTCTTTATTTTCATCTTCATGATCAAAAGAAATTGCACATTTTGTAAATATCCATGTATTTAATGCATTAGTTCCTAAAGGTTTTGCTTGATTATTCCCACATTTAATAATTAATTGAGTTGGGGAAAAATCGAAAAAAATATATATATTTTTATGAAAACTATTAATTATAGAAGCTTCAACTACAGTTTCAGGAAAATAATTTAAATACATCCAAAAACTTATAGTTAATCTATTATTTCTTGGGGGTGGGATAATATCTTCTATATCAAAATCTTCAAATTGATTAAGATCAACATACCCAATATTACAAGTACCTTTATTTGGAGTCATTAATGCGGAATGAGAACTACATTTTGAATAACAATCAGTACTTAATCCACCATTAACACAATCATAACATGAAGGATGACATTTTTTACATACACCCCCAATGCAATAATATCCACTTATACAAGGATTTGTAGTTTTATCACATAAAGAATTTCCTCTTAAAGAAAAATTAGAAAATGCTATTATAACTTTATAATAAGTCCAATGTAGGGCAATAGCGGGTGAATAACTTAAAGCAGAATATGAAAAAGTTATACTTGATATTTCCCCATTTAATTTTTCATTTGTAACAAAATTAACATTTCTTTCTAATTCCTTAATTGTTATATAATTGTCATATTCATTATAATCATTAGATTTTGTCTTTATTTCCATGGTTATGAATGCTATTTCACCTACGTTATTTGTAAAAGAAGATGGAGTATTATTATTTGAATAATTAATTTTTATCGTAAGAGCTTGAGGTCCATTAGTAATAGGATTAAATAGCCAAAGTTTATGGTATACAGAATATCCTTTATTATCAATTTTTTGAACAGGAAAATTATAAGTAATTTCATTTCCTCCATCATTATATTTTGCGTGACGATAAACTTCTTCATAATCAGACCTTGTTTTTATTTTATCCCAAACATCTACATCTTTTAAATCTCGACAACAATAATCATAAGTTAAATGAATTCCTTGTTTTTTTAAATATAAAGTAATTTCTTCTTTTGTTAATACTTTTGCTTCAATTAAACTATATTCTTCATTTTTAAGAATATCATTTTCAGGATAAATAAAATCTCTATTTATAAATGTATCAGGATATATTCTTTGTTGATTTGAAACATTTAAAATTAAAAAAAATATGAATAATAATTTAAAACTTTTTTTTAAAGAAATATTCTTCATTTTTTTATTTATTTTTGGAAATAAAATTGTTAATAAAAGTCAATTATTCTT
>JAJJKT010015854.1:0-13065 GCA_023805755.1 Eremoplastron rostratum | reverse complement strand
AAACTTAAATAATTTAAATATTATAATTATTTGAATAAATTAACTTATTTAAATAAAATTGATGAGACATTTATTTTATCATTTATTTATATTTATTTAACTTCAGACCACAAATTCTTCAGTATCTTGATCCTCTTCAAAGTCATCATAATCATCTTCATCAGAATTTCTCATTTTTTTCCTAAACCTATTATTTATTCTACGTCTAATTTGACTTTCCTTATTAATTTGATTCATTTTTTTTATTTCTTCTATTGATTGTTTATCCTCTTCTCCAATAAGTTCATAAAATTTAAGCCCATTGCCGACTTTTAAATTAAAACTTTTAATATATTCAGTAATTGTTTCTTCTAAATTATTCATTTTTCCATATTTTTCTTCCCATAAATCAATACGTCCTAATTGATATTCCAAAGGAATATTTTCATTAATTTCAGTTGTTTGGCTCAGTCCAGATATATATCTTGATATAAATCTTCTTAAAGCAGAAGATAGGGCTTTTCTAAATTCTTTATCTTTATCATTTTCATTCTTTATTTTTTCCTTTATTTTTATTGTTGTGCTTTCATCGATATCTTTTATATATTCAGGCTGGATATTTTTTTTTAAATCTTCAAAGCATAAATGTTCTATATAAAAATATATATTCATTAATTGATTTATTGTAAATTGGCTTCCTTCTTTTTCAAAAAATTCTAGACAATCATCACTAATTTTTAAATATTCGGGTCTACTGGATAAAATAATGTTGAGCTTTTCACCTATTTTAAAACTATTATTGGTTAAATAGAAAATAATTAATTGAATGGAACCGAAAAAGCTTTTAATTTTATCTGGCCTATTTTCTAATATTTTTATAAAATTAAGTATTGTGCTTTTTTCATCTTCTGTTAAATCATTTTGTTGGTATTTCGAATAAAAATTACTTAATATTTCGGACTTACCTCCTCTAAAACCTTCTCCCCAAAAAGTGATAAAGTTCAATTTTTCAAAACCTTCAAATAAGCATTTTTCTGGCAAAATTAGTTTTCCTAATTCTTCTTCTAATAAAGAGACATCATATTTATATATATTATATTTTAAATAATTAATTTTTCCTTCCTTTTCAAATATTTCTCTTTTAGAAAATGTATAAATTAAATCTTCGAAGTCATTGTAATCTGAATTTTTAAAGCAGTCATCTATCGATAAAATTTGATTTATATTGGCTTCCTGTACTGGAATTTTATTTTGCATATTATTGACGTAATAATTCAAATTTCCATAAAATATTGAAGTTTCAACTATAGGCTCTAAAAAGCTATTTTGCCAATTAATAAAAGATTGACAAGCCGCAGCTAAATATGCTACTTCATTATCATCATTTAAGAAGAAAATTAAAGGGTCAGTTTTTTGAAATATATGTGGAGTTAATTCATTTCTACATTTATATTTCAATGCATCTAGATAAATATTTTTCCAAGCTTTAATAAAGGAATCATATATATTAGAAGATATTTTATTAAAAATTGATTCTTTTTCTAAAGTTTTAGTTCTGGCTTCTTCTCTTGATATTTTATAAGAGTAATTTTCTACCATAAAATTAGTAAATTCATTAAAATCAGGTAAATATTTCAGCTTTTTTGCCCCCTCTGAATTATATAAATAATTATATAGTAAAGGGTGCTTTATTGCATAATCTTCTTTTGGACCTAAAAATTTAAGAAAATCTTCAATAGTTCTATATTTTGTAAAAGTAAAATATTTAAATAAAGGGTATTCACTTTCGGGATATATTTGTTCTATAGGTGGCAATATTTCAGTTATAATAGCTCTTGCACTATCACTTTTTAATGATATTTGAATTTGATTGATTTCGGTGTATTTTTTTAAATATTCTGGATATTTTTCAATGTTTTCTTGAATTATTTTTTCTATTTTTTCTTCGAACTCAATTAATTCTGATTCTTCCTTTAAAAATTTGCAATTTTTTATTAAATCAGATAAATCTTGAAATATTAGATTCATAAAGGCTTGAGTAGATAATATATCTTTTTGCTTTAAGGCTTCTCCTAATAAGTTCCAATTAGTTTGAATTATTTCATAAATATTCATTCCAATAACAAGTTTTCCTTCTAAATCGGAATAAGAAATGAAATCTAAGCAATTAGCAAAGAATAAATGATTATATAATATGAAATTTAATAATCTAAAACCAATTTGGCTTAATTTTCTTACATTTCTATTATTATTTATATAAATATCTTTAAAAACAACATTGATTCCTTTATTTGCCTTGTTTATTAATGGTTCAACAATTTCTTTTTTATATTCTTCTAAAATTTTATTAGGAATATTTTCATCTGGATCATTCCATCTTGACATTTGTTCTGCTTTTTGCTTTGCATTCTTAAATATTCTAAAATGTCCAGGTCTCACAACCATTCCATGATTTTTTTCACCCCCTTCTACTATTTTTTCTCCAAAACCTATAGGCAAACTACAAACTGGGCAATTTGAAGTAAACCCTCTTGTAGGAAATCCACATGGAGGTATTGGATAGTAATATCCACAATTACACACATAACATCCAGTATCTGCAGGTTTATTATTTAAATGATCTTCAATATCTCTCAAAGTCTCTATTTTTAGGTTTTTTGCAGTATCATTTCCTGGAATAAAAGATTCATTTATTATATTTAGGCAATCAGTACTTAATATAGATGAATATAAATATTTTTCATTATTGTTGCAATTATTTCTTATTAATAAGGATTGGACACAAAATCTAAAACCATATAAAATACTTTCAAAAGGCTCTCCGTTAAATTGTTTTGACATTTTTAAATTATCAATTTTTGGTTTTAATATTTTATTGTATTTCGTTTCATTATATAATAAAAATAATAGATTTTTTAGATTTTTATCAAAATTGTTGAATTGATTTTCACAAAATTTTGAGAAATGAGAATATTTTTCATTATAATAATTTTTTAGTCCTAAATTTGAAATTATTTTATTAATTGATATTGTTAAGAAAAGGTCTAAATTAGCATCACTACCTAAGCACGATAAATCTTCTGAAGAATTGAAATTATTAATTTTTAAAACTTCAAATTTTTTGGTTTCACTTAGAAAATTATTTTCATCTGTTTCATTATTTATCAAAAGATGATAATTTATAAGGAAAGAATCATTTTTTTCTTTTTTATCATCTTTATTCATAATCATATCTCTAAAATTTATTCCTATTAGTTCGTATTTATAATTAATTAAATCTTCCCAATTTTTATTCAGTGAATTAAAAAATAATTTAAAAATATAGAATTTCACAATTTTCCTAAAATCATTGTTAACCTCAGTTATTTGCTCAAAAATTTTTTTTATATCAGACATTGATTCAAAATCTTCCATTACAAATGAAATCAATTTACTTAAATAAATCTTTACATAAGTTATAGCGAACAATTTGCATAATTGCCCATTTTTTATTTTATTTTCGTCCTTTGTAATAATATCCAGTATTTTTAAGCAATTATTAAATATTTCATTAGTTAAATCGTAAATAATGAAACATTCTTTGGATGAAGATTGTTGATTTTTTGATAAATGCTCGTAATATGTTTTGAAATATTCCTTATATTCATCTTTAACTTTTTCTTTTTCGAAATATTTCGGTATACTTTTGAAAAAAGATAAAATTTTGTATTCCATAAAATTAATTATTGTTTCTTCTAAATAGTCTCCTTTTCTTTTATTTAAAGCAGTTAATAGAGAATCTTGGCTTTTTTGAAGAGTACCTAAATAATTTTTCATCTCTTCAGGAGTTGTTGAAAATGAAAAAACAATTTTAAAAAGAGAATAACAATTATAAATGAATTCATTATTATCAATAATAATTTCTAGTAATTTAGAAGTAAAATATTTGTTATATGTTTTATGATATTCATTTTTAAATATTATAGACATAACTTTAGGGAACAATTTATGATGACCAATCGTTTTTCTTAGGAATTGATATAATGTGTTGAAATTATTAAATAAATCTTTGTCGTTATCTCTTAATATATTTAAAGTTTCATTTAAGAAAAATTCAATTATTTTTGAAATGTTATCAACTGTATCAATTCCAAGTTCATAAAAACATTTATTTATTTCTAAAATTTCTTCTAAAGAAAAAGCTTCTTTAGTGAATAATTGCAAATTTGCTTCTAATTTAAAAGCACATTGTAAAATATCTTTATTAATATTCATTAATTCTGAAAAACTATCAGGGTCATCCTTTAATGCTATATATATTTTTTTATTTGAAGTTACAACTCTAAGAATTGACTCCATTCCTAAGAAGAATACTTCATTAACAATAGATGATATTTCTTTATTCCTAACAGAATTTTCATATTTTATTTCCTTTTTTTCAATTATTTTTTTGATTTGTTCAAATAGGCCGTCCACAATTTTATTTAATTTTGAAAACATTTGTAAAATAGTGGTGATTTCGACTGAATAGCATTGAATCCAATTCATTTTATTTGCTAATTCCTTTAAAGATTCAGTAACATTCCCATATTTTAAATTAACTAAATATTTTAGCATTTCCTTAGTTTTCTCTATATTAGTTGATTTATTAGTTGTTTCACTTTCTTGTGCAGCAATATTTTTATAAATAAATAATGTATAAAAATCATCCAAAATAATTTCAACTAGTTCTGATTCAAAATATTGGTCTCCTTCTTCTTTTATTTTTACAATTAATTCTTTTTGAGATAATTCTACAAATAATGAATTATTTAATAATTCTAATTCCTTATAATAAGCTTTTTTAGTTTTTTCATCCTCAGCTCCCTTATAGTTTCTAAGTTTATTTTCATTTTTTTTATATTTTTTTTCTATTTCTTGTTTTATGTAAGTTATAAGTGAATCTATTGTTGGCTTCAAACCAGGCAATTTCAATCCTAAAATAATATTTATAACATTTTTTCCTTGTTCCTCAACAATTCTAATATTATTACTTATTTCAAATTTTTCAAAATATTTTATATTAGATTTTTCCCTCATTAATTTTAATTTACTATTTTCATAATTAGTACTATCTGATTGTTTTTCTTCTTCTGCAGATAACAAAGAAGCAAAGAAATTATCTTTTTCTGCTTTTAAATATAAAAGATTTAATTGTTTTTTATATTCATTTAATAAATATTTTTTAATTACTTGAATAAGATCTCTATCCTCTTGATTTATTAAATTATTTTTTTTAAAAATTTTTAATAATAAATCTTCATCATTATCCAATTTATTCCTTATACATTTATTAATATTATCCCTTAATTCTTTATTTTCTTCCTTTTCTATATAATCAATTAATTTATTAACATATGTATTTTCATTTATTTCTCCAAAATCAAATGGTATATTATATTTCATATAACTAAGTGAAGTATAAATATTTTTTTTTAATTCAGCATCGAAATCTAAAAAATTTTCGAAAAATTTAAGTCCTTTTAATTGAAGCATATTTTCCAAATTTAATTCTCCTGTTCCATTTAAATTATCAATAAATATTTGATAATATCCAGATAACAGTGATATTGTCTCTTTTAGAATTTTTTTATCGATATATTTTTGCTCTTTTTTTGTTTTATTTGAATAATTTTTTATTTCTTCATTAAATACCCTCATTAAATAAACAATAAATACAAAAATTTTTTTTGGTGAACTTTCTTGTTCATTTTGAATTAAGTCTTTTTCTTTGTTTTCAATGAAAAATTTTACATAATTTAAAAATGGCCCTTCATTTGCATTGAATTTAATAAAACAAATTTTATATTTAGGTTCTTCAAGGAAATCATCTATTTCCTTTTCGAATTCATTTTCTGATTTAAATGAACTTATTTTTATTTGTTTAATATTCTTCTTACTAAATTCACCAAATTTATTATTTTGAATTTTATCTAAATTTTCTATTATATCTAAATTATTGCTAAAAGTGTATACAACATTTTTTTCATTTTGCAACTTTTCTAAAAATTTTCTCATATTGCTATGCTCACCTTTATCATATGTCTCTATAATTTTTTTTGCAATATTCGGATTTTTTAATTGAAACCCATTTAATTTCATACAAAACAAAATATCTTGTGGTAGTATTAAACTTATTTTTGAAATTACTTCTAAAAGCATATCTTCTTTTTTTTTATTTTGTGTACAATATATTATTCCCTCAATTTCCTCTAAATCAAAATTTATAAAAATATTTTTTAAAGAATAATTAATTCCTTTATAATTATTATGTTCGAAAATAATTAATTCATTTAATTTATTATAAATATTTTTTGATTCATCTATCAATTCTTGACTCAGTAAATATTCAAAAGAAATAATATGCTTTTCGAATCTATTAAGAAAAGGCGCTTCTTCTTGATCTATTTGATCATAATCAACATTTACTATACATCTAAAATTATCATTAACAAATGAAAAAGTATTTGTAGTAGAACCAATTGCAATACGAGCATAATTCTTTTTACTTACTTCAGTGAAATTTTGATTAAATAAATCATATAAGGCAGGATAAACAGACTCTAAATTTTTTAATATTAATACTTTTCCTTGCTCCATATGAAGTTGTATTTTATTTAATATTTTTAAAGAATATTCTTCATTTTTAAGGTCATTATGGAATTGACTTCCTATATATAAATTATAATCTTTCTTTAAATCCAATAAAATAGAAGATAATAAAAATGTGCTAATTGAAGACTTTGAAATAACTAATAAATATCTGCTACTTATATCATTAACATTTTCTTTTATTCTATCCAAAACCTTATAATAATCTTCTGGTTGACAACTTGGATAGAATTCTTTTAAAATTCCTTTAATAATTTTAAGAGAAGAAGAGTTTTCAGGTTTAAGCTGCAATCCACCAAAATTTCTTTCTATACTTGAAATGACAATTTTTTCTAAAATTGTATCATTAATATTTTTAAAATTATCTACAAGATTCTTTGATGCATTTTTTATCAAATGATAAAAGTCTCTATTACCATGAAAATCTTCTTTTCCATCTTTATTATGCTTTTCTTTAAGATATTTTTTATAATTATAATATGTCAATCCTAAATGCTCAAAGAATATTTTATAATGATTTGCTATATTTTCATCATATGACTTTCCTATAGTAAAAGCAGTTTTTTGGGTATCTTCTTCTGAAGGTTCAGGAATTGATAAAAACATTCCACGATTCATTTTAGAAGCATCTAAAACCCAGTTAGATATACCGACAAAAGCAACCTTCTTAATGCCTTTATTTTGGTCATATTCTAATTGTGAATGAATTACTTTAAGAGGATTATTTGGCGAATGTTCTGCAAGTCCCATTTCATCGAAATAAATCATTGATATATTATTCTTTCTCTCTTTTTTGTCTATATTAGCTAAGGCTTTTCTTGCTTTTTCAAATACATTTAATACACCTTGAGATGTACTACTCATTGAGCCTTGATATGAATTCAAAATAATTTTAGGAAGTTGTTTAAATAGTAGATTGTTTGAAGAATTTCCTTTCATTGCCTTATTTATTAATTGAACACTTAAGGATTTACTACATCCAGGCTTTCCGACAATGAATATTGGAACTTTATTATTAATTGCTACAAATAATGAAAATATATTATCTAATAAAGCTCTATTTTTGGCAATACCTTTTTCTAGTTCAATATTATCTACTATATATAATTCTTCTCTTTCAGGAATATCCACAAAATCTTTTCCAACGAAAAAGATATCTAATTTTTTTAGTGCTTTATTCATTATATCTTGCAATTCTTTCCTTCCTTCATTATCTGTTATTCTCAGATAATAGCAAACAAATACTGCTAAAATAACTGCAAATTTTTGAAGGGCTAATTGGTCATATTTTGAATAAAAATCATCCCTTTGTCCGAAAAATAAATTATCTAATTTTGAATTTTTTTCTTTTTTATTCATTAAATATTTAAAGAAAAATTTATAAAAAATATTAAATCTTCTTATCTCTCTTAAAGACACAGAAGACACATCACTTCTATCTCTTATAAAATTTTGGGCTTTAGAAATTAATTTTTTTGCTAAAGTATGGATTTCTTTATAAGATCTATTTCCATTTTCTCTACTAATTTTTTGAATAGGACTCAAAATAATACTTTCTATATAACTTTTTTCATCCTCTTTTGTTAAATTTCCAAAATCAAAAACGAAATTAAGTAAAGAATGTGGTAAAGGATTAACAGTATATACCAAAGAAGTGTTTGAAATATTTTTTAATTTTCCTAAATCTTTAGGGTCTAAATTTTGTTTTTCTTTATGTGCTTGATTAACATCAAGACCAACAGAGTTTTTTTTCCCATGTCTATAAGGATTGCAAGCTGCAATAAATACTATATTATTAGGTAATGGATTTCCTTGGTATGTATGTTTACACATTAATTCACTTATTAACCCCATTGATTTACATGTATTTATTTCGTCTAGAAATACCCATAATTTTTTTTTCTCATAAATTTGAGTTTTTTCAATGAATTTCCTTTCAATGTCACTTTCTTTTATTTCTAAATCTATTGCTTCATTAATAACTTTTTCCTCAATAAATTCAATAATATCTCTATCAGTAGTACCTGCATGAATATTTAATATTTTCATTTTATCAGTAGAACCATTATTTAATAATTGAGATAATTTTCTGATAAGGGAAGTTTTTCCACAGCCTGTTTCTCCCATCATTATTACAGGAATATTTGCTCTTATTCTTAATAAAATGAGAATCATTTTAACAAAATTATCTGCAGTAAAAACATATGCTCCTGTAATTTCTTCCAAAGATTTTTTTTTCTCTTCTTTTTTTTCTTCTTTTTTTTCCTCTTTCTTTTCCTCTTTCTTTTCCTCTTTTTCTTCATCTATCTTTTTATCTTCTTTTTTTTCTTCCTCTTCATCGTCATCTTCATCTTCATTAAAATTAATTTCGGCATTTTTATTATCTTGATTAGAATTTTTTTCTTTTATGACAGGATTTTTAAGATCTAAAATTTCTTTAAGCTCATATAGGAAATCAATAGGTTTATATTCTTTATATTTGGGTAAATCAACTTTTTCTTCTTCTTTTGCAGCTAAAAAATTCCTTAATTTATATAATTTTGCATATTCACTGTTGATTCTTACACTTGAATTTCTATTATCCCCATCTTCATTAGTATTTTCAACTTTTTCATATTTTGTTAAATTAGTTATTATACTAAAACTTTCTCCACTTCCTTCATGGAAAAATACCAATGAAGGATCTATTTTATCAAAAGAAACTATATCATGCTTAGTGTTAGATAATGTTTCAGTTCCCTTTGAAGCATCTTTTTCGGCATTATATTGTCCAAATAATATTTCATGAGTTTGCTCTTGACTAGCAATAATTTCTGTAAAAGCTCCTTTGGTAAAATATTTTGTAATTTCAATAAACTTTTCAATTAAATCAGTTCTTATCTCTGTGTCATTTTCCAGTTCATTAATATAAAAATTTCTATTAAATCTTTTAAATTGAACAGCTAAAATATCTACAAATGATTTTATTTGGTAATAGTTTGGCTCATCTATTTTTTTTTTAATTTCTTCAAAAATTAGTTCTTGGCATTCGCTTTGAGATAATACTTCAGCTGAGACTCTAGTAGAAGAAAATTCATTTGGGGTTATACCATTAAAATATAAATCTCTTTCATTTAAAGTATTATTCTTTACAGCTTTAAGATAATTTGCAACTATTTGAATATTTTGATTTATTATTAAAGGAGCCAAATTTTTAATCAACAATTTTCTATTAGGAAATAATGTTAATAATGGGAATTTATTTATAAAATCAATGAACCCATTAGGAATTTCTATTTTAATTTTAACCTCCTTTGGCAAATAAAATATGCTCTCATTATGCCCATAAAATTTTGTTAATAGAATAGAAGAAAGAAATTCTGTCATTAAAGATGCTTGATCGGTGTCAAAAAGATCTAAATGGATTATAGAATTATCTTTACATTGCAAATTTTTTAATCTTCCAATAATATTTTCTCTATTTAAAACGCCTCCAAATGGAAAATAAACATAATTTTTTTTATCTTTTTCTATTTCCATTTTAATTTGGGTAGATTTTCCTACTCCTGATTTGTCTGAAGAAATTATTTCTACATTTTCATCTTCAATTTTAAGATTTTTCACATCACTCTCTTTTATTTTTAAATCTTCCTTGTACTTTAATAAATCCAAACTTATGTAAATATCACTAGTTTTACCTGTATAAAGAATAACTAAGCACGATTTCATTTTTTCATGATTATTAACAAATAAATTATTTAATAATTCAAGTAATTTACTTTTTTGGTCGAAATCTAATAATTCTATTCCCCCAATCATAAAACAAGAATTAAATTCGCATAAAATTGCTCTATATAAAAATGCAGTTAATTCTTCATTTGAAGTATCTTTATTACAAAGCAATATATTTTGAGCAATAGGAATATTTTTTGTAAGATATTTATATATTTGGAATAAATCTTTTTCTAATTGAATACAATAATACATATATACACCTTTGTAATTATATTTTTCATAAATTAAACTATCTTTATATATAAGTTCTAAATTTAAATTGTTTTTTAATAAAACACTTTCTAAATAATTTTGGCAATTATTAATTATATCTGAAAATTTATTAGAAGTAGATTTATAATTATAATCAGTTACTGGACTTTTCATTAAATTATTTGTGAAAAACATTAGAAATGGCTTTATTATATTTTTTCCTCTTTTTTTTAAATGATTATAAATCATATTAAATTGTCTCCCATATATAAATCTTATTAAAGGCTTTTCTTTATAAGCCTCTTTTTGAACATTTTTTAATTCATATAAAATTGATTTTAATTCTGATATAAGAATTTGATACGATTCTATTTTATGTCCAAATGCATGGAACTGAGAAATAAAATCGGCTATTATTATTTTAATTTCAATATCTTCAGGATATCCTGAAGTATTTATATTTTTCAATAAAATATATAAATTATATATTTCTGAAACTTTTTCAATAAATTTTTTGTTATTTTCTAAAAGTTTCAATTCCTCTTCATCTCCAGTCATCTTTTTAGTTAATTGGGCTCGATCTCTTAATTCTATAAGTTCGTCTAAATTAATTTTCACTATTTTAGGCTCAATTTTTTGATTCTTATCTTTCCCCTTCTCTTCATTAATTTCATAATAGATCCCTTCAAAAAATTCCCCTTTGATACTTTTTAAAATAAAAATTGAATTTTGTCCTATTAATTTTATTTTTTGTTTTGAAGCTTCTGATTTATCAAAAGCATATTTCATTAAAGAATTTATTTCTTGATAATTATTAATATATTTAGTAAAATATAATTCAATACCTTTATAATTTTGAAAAACATTTTTAAAAGAATTAATGATTTCATCATAACTTTTGTTTTTAATGGTTTGCTCGTTTCCTAATTGATTCATAACTTCAACGCATTTCTCAAGATCTAATATATCATTTGAAGTTAAAAATCCATTATCTATTTCCCCTACACGCTCTTGTAAATTACGACAATCTCCAATAGTTGTTTTAATTAAAAAAAAAATAGAATCTGGTTCTTCTCTAAATTTTAAAAGAATCTTTAAATAATTATCTTTTATTTCTTCATCATATAAAGTATCTATATTAACTGAACAAAATTTTAAATCTTCAATAGCTTTTAAAATAATTTCTTCTTTATTTGAATTTTTTAATGTAGATATAATATTATTTAATTTTTGAGAAATATCTTTATTTTGCACTCCTAATTTATCTATAAATTGTAAAATTGAAATTGCTACATTATAAATATCTTCTTTTTTAGATAATATAATCATACTATCTATTATTTTCTCTTTATCATATATTGCATTTCTTAATTCTTCTTTAAATATTTCTATTAATGTTTGTATTTCCTTATTTATGTCTTCCTTTTTTTTTCCTTTGATTGTCTTTAGACAAATTTGTAAAATATCTTGATCTAAAGGATGAATACCTTCTTTAGAAAAAATATTCACTAATTTTCCAAATTCTGATTCTGTTTCGTTTAAACAAGTAGAATCTCTTTTATATTTTTGTGAATTAATTTTATATATAGTTCCGAAAAATAAACTTTTTTTCTTTAAAGCTCTTCTTTGAGCTTTTTCATAGAAATTATCATATAAAACATTGAATTTTTCAGTAAAATGATTCTCAAAATAATTTAATGGGCCTTTATTTATTGAAGTAATTATTTCATTTATTTGCTTAATATTTTCTTTTTCTGTATCATAAAGGAATTCTGATAAATCTTCATATATTAATTGTAATTCTTTGAGTATATTCTTTATTTTATCTATATATTCATCCAATATTTTTCCCAATTCTTTTGCTTTCATTTGATCATTTAAACTAATTAATAATAATCTTTTTTTTAATTGATTCTTATTATTTTGATCATTATTATTATAAAATATGCTTATATCAGAATAAAAAATATCTCCGGTTTTTATATCATTTTCAAGTTTACTTATTAATTCTTGTGCATTATTAAGATATTCAATTGATTCATATTCTATTTTTGAAAAATAATTCCTTTCTAATAGTCCTTCAAATAATTTTAAATTTTCACTTTCTTCTAATAGCCAAAACTCATTTTCTTTCAGATAAAATTTATCAATTCTTTCTATTATATAACGACTTAAATCTGGGCAATTATCTATTATATATAATAAAGTTTTTGAGTTTGCATTATTTTTATTTTCGATAAATCTGGCAACAATCTATGTGGTCTATAAGCCATTTACAAAAGTTGATCCGGCAATCAGTTTGAAGTAACCTGTTATGACTAGCGACTACTTCAAGTGCGATAAGCATCGTATGCGCATAGGTACAGGTTACGAAGCTTCTGAAGGAAGTTGACGGATTGTTTTTGCGTTATAATGATTTTATGCCACGACTTGATTATCAAAAAGGAAGGGGTGCGTGATAATTATGGGAAGGGGAAAATATGATCTAAA
>JAJJKT010015853.1:0-13111 GCA_023805755.1 Eremoplastron rostratum | reverse complement strand
TTAAAAGAATGAAGTGGAATGCTTTGCTGTGATACACTTCGTTGTGGGACAGCAGCATAGCTGCTTGTGAGAATTGTTGGAAGGGTTGGAAGGGTTGGAAGGGTTAAAAGAATGAAGTGGAATGCTTTGCTGTGATACACTTCGTTGTGGGACAGCAGCATAGCTGCTTGTGAGAATTGTATTTGGAGTTGAAATGAAAGTTAAGACTTTTTATGAACTGGAAGTTTGGCAGTTAGCAATGGACTTAGCGGAACGTGTATATAACTTTTGTAAAACTCTTCCTCAAGAAGAAAGATTTGTATTGTCAGATCAGATGAGAAGAGCAGTAACTTCGATTGCTTTTAATATAGCTGAAGGTCAAAAACGCTTTAGCACAAAGGAATTTATTCATTTTTTATCTATAGCTAAGGGGTCGCTAGGTGAAGTGATGACGCAATTAATATTATGTAATAGATTAGGTTACTTAGAAGATGAAAGATTAGAAAGAAGTCTTAAAAGATGTGAAACTATTGATGTAAAACTTTATAATCTTGCTTTGACGCTCAGGAGGAAACCACCCAAGAACAAACTACCACAGCTTTAGCGTCCCACAATGAAATGTCCCACAGCGACAGCGTATCACCAAATTTTTATTGTATAATGACTTTGTTTTATGAAGAATAAACCTAGAGGGTAAAATAATGCACAATCTACGAACATTAAACCGCAAACTAGATGCCATGTTGATAATGGTTATAGCAGTGTTAATTCTTGGAATTGCACTTTCCTATAATTATTATAAAAGCAGAAGGACAACATTTTCAGAAAACTCTGAATATGCAGCAGACCTGTTGGCATATAGCCTTCCATCAGAAGCAGCACGTGTATTGGAAGAAAACATCAGACGTCAGCCGCTTTCCGAAAAGGGCTTGAAGATGAGAAAAGCCTTAGCTGAAATATGCATGAATGAATTAAATGACTTTGATAAAGCGCTAGGGCAGCTTTTATACATAAAGAGATTCGCACCAGATTCCGCGATAGCCAGCGGAACAGAAGAAAAAATCAATTACTGTCTTACCAGACTAGGTCGTGTTTACGATGCAGAACGCCGCAACATGCTAAATGAAGGTATTAATCCGATTGTTAATACTGTCGCTTCTGATACTGTTGTTCAACTTGGTAATAAGCAGGCAATCGGCTTGAATGAACTTAAGCTTCGTCTTAGTCAGATTGGTTTAAGCGAAAAAGATTTAACTAAAGAAAATGTAACTAATATTTTGAATCAGATGACTCACGAAATGTTGCTTGCTAGAGCTGCAAACCGTGAAAACCTCAAGAAAGACCCAGAAGTTATTTCAATGCTTAAAAAACTTGAAAACAATGTTTTAATGACTGTTTATCTTCAGAAATTTGTTTTCAAGGATGTTAAAACTGATGATAAAGAAAAAAGAATGCAGCTTCTTGCTGATGAAATTACTAAACTTAGTGCAAAAGAAGAGTTGAAGATAAATAGCGATGTTTTAAACAAAGCTTTCGGCTTTGCTACAGATTCAGCTAAAATTGATTCTTCTAAAAACTAAATAGAAATATTATTATGATAGCTACAGAAACTTCTACAATTGCATCTTCAGCAGCAGTTACAGCCAAGGCTGCTTCAGTTTCATCAAACGTTGCTTCTATACCAGCGTTGCCGCCAGGTGAAGAAATATATGATTTGATGGGAACTCAAACTATGGATTATCCATGGATGAGCTTGTTGGGGCAGATAGCTTTAGCTATTCTATGCCTTTATCTGCTTTGGCTTTTCTATTCATGGCTGACAGCACCAGTAGAAAGAAAAAGAGTGCCTATAGTTCAGAGTCCTGAAGTTCAAGCTATAAGAGCTATAAAGCGTTTAAAATTATCTGAAATCTGGGAAAAACGAAATATAAAATCTATTTGCGAAAATGTTGCTGTTATACTAAAAAACTATGCCTATGATGAATATAAAATAGGCATAGGTGCAGCAGCTACAACAGATGAGTTTGTTATGGCAGTTATAAATGAAAAAGTAAGAAACGAAGTTACTTCAAAAATTAAAGAAATGTTAAATTTCTGTGATGAAATAAGATATACAGGCTCAGATAATGCTTACATTGAACAAGAAGATCTGGTAAAAACTCTAGAGGGGCTTATAAACACAAGGGGGTGGCGTAAATGAAGTGGAATAGTCCGGAATTTATGCTGCTGGCTCTTTTAATTCCTCTAATTGCTTTTTATAAATTTCTAATAAGTGATAGAGCTAAAAAGGGTGGAATTAATTTCCCCTTGGCCGGTTTGGCAGGCGCTGTAAAATCAAGTATTAGAACTAAACTTAGATTCATTCCTGATTTAATAAGATTAGTTGTTTTATTCCTTATTGTTTTTGCTTTGATGCAGCCGCAATACGGTTATGAGTCTGAATCTGTTACACGTCAGGGTATTGATATTATGATTGCGCTAGACGTTTCTGGAACAATGGCGGCCGAAGATTTTCAACCTAACAGAATTAAAGCTGCCCAGAAAATTACTGAAGATTTCATAACAGGTATTTCTGACCATCGTGTTGGTCTTGTAGTTTTTGCTGGTATTGCGCTTACCCAGTGCCCTTTAACAATAGATTACGGTGTTTTGACTGAACTATTAAGGCATACTTCTTTGGGCATGCTGAAGCAAGATGGAACAGCTATTGGTGATGCGATTATCAATGCTGTCTATAAATTTAACTCTACATCAAAAGAAAAACGCGACAAGGTTATTATTCTGTTAAGCGATGGTGAAAACAATGCTGGCTTGGATCCATTAACTGCCGCCAAAGTGGCAGCAGACAGAGGAATAAGAATATATACTATAGGTGTTGGTAGTCTGGAAGGTGCGCCGGTTCCTTATTACAGAAATGGACAAAAAGCATATTACCGCGATTATTATGGAAATCTTCAGAAACCTCAGCTTGATGAACAGCTTATGAAAGATATTGCTTATCTGACTAAGGGGCTATATTTCAGAGCTACAGACAATAAAGCTTTGGAAGAAATATATAAAAAGATTGCTACTCTTGAAAAAGGTAAAATCGATGTTAATAAAACAATGCAGTATTCGGAACGTTTCTATTGGTTCTTGTTCCCAGCCTTTGCTTTGTTAGCCATAGAAATATTTTTACGAAGCTTTGTTTTCCAGAGGGTATTCTAATGTTTGAGTTTAAAAATTCTGATAATTTACTGTTTTTTATATTGACTGCAGTATGGGTTGCGGTCTTGGCTGAATACTCTATTAAAAGACTTCAAAACAGAAGAAAAGCATTCGCAACAAATGAAATGCTTTCTCGTATTACCAGTCACAAACCAACAAAGCGTCCTCTTATAAAGTGGATAATGGTTATAATTGCGTTTTTCCTTATATGTGTAAGTCTTTTAAGACCTCTTGGTGAAACTTATGAAGAAGAAGTAAACGGTTCCGGATTGGATCTGGTAGTAGCCTTAGATATATCGAAATCAATGAATGCCTGTGATATTGACGGCAATTCAAGACTTGGAGTTGCAAAAGCTTTGTTGAGAAATATGCTTAATGGTTTGAAGGATGACCGAATTGGCTTAGTTGTCTTTGCTGGGGAAACAATGGTTCAAAGTCCTCTTTCATATGATAAAAACGCCTTTTTAACATTTCTAGACAGAGTTAATCCTGCTTTGTTGTCGGAACAGGGAACTAATCTTGGTGGAGCAATCCAGACTTCTATAGACCGTTTTACTACTACAGCCTCACAGACAAAGGTTATTGTTTTAATTTCTGATGGTGAAGACCCAGACTCTTCTCATATTAATTCAGCTATACAAGAAGCTGCAAAAAAGAATATTCAGATATTTACTGTAGGTATTGGCAGTAATGAAGGTGGATATATTCCGGAAAGTCAGGATTTTTGGGGTAGGGTGACTTACAAAAGACTTCCAAACGGTAAACCGGTAATATCTAGGATATCTGAAAAACCTTTAAAAGAAATTGCTGAAAAGACTAAAGCAGAGTATTTCCGAGCTTCTGATATAAAGACCGCGAAAAACGTTATTAACGGTCTTAATAAAATTAAAAGAGTTGCGGTCAAAGGTGGCACTCGTATGATGCGTAAAGAATTATACTGGATACCTCTATTTATAGCATTCTTTTTGCTACTTTTTGAATGGATGATTTCAGAAAGAATCCCATATTCAAGAGAACAGGACCATTGGTTGAAAAGAATATGATTAAAGAAGATTTAAGCTATAAGCTTGAAGATATAAGTTGCAAGCCAGACTATAACATCAAAACTATGAATAACTATTCTAACCATCCTAACCATCCTAACAATTCCCACAAGCAGCAATGCTGCTGTCCCACAACGAAGTGTCCCACAGCGCAGCGTGCCACTTCTAACACTTCCAACCCTTCTTGCCCTTCTCACCCTTCTCACACTTCTTACTCTTCCAACCCTTCCAATAATCCACCATTTCATGCCAAATGTGTGGCAATCCTTTGCTATATACTAATATCCATCCTCTCATTCTCCTCTTCTCCCGCTTTTTCCCATCCAGCCTTCGATGTAAAAGATGGCTTAAAGGCTTTGGAAAAAGGCGATCTAGACAATGCAGAAAGCTTTTTGCAGAAAGCTCGTCTAGAAGAATCAGACAGTTATGTTGTTAATTATGATTTAGGTATTATTTCTTATCGTAAACGTGACTATGCAAAATCTATAAGGTTCTTTGCAAGAGCTGCAGAATTAAGTAAGACCCCAGAACAACAGTTTGATGCTTTTTATAATATGGGTAATGCTGCTTTCAAAAGCTATGATTTTGCAGAGGCTGTAAATGCGTATAAAAATGCTTTAGCTATTAAAAAGGATGATTATCAAGCTGACTACAATCTGAAAGTTGCTGAAAAGAAACTACAGGAAATGCTTGAACGACAGAAAAAAGAACAGGAACAGCAGCAACAGAATCAGCAGAATCAAGACCAGAAGAATAATCAGAAAGATAAGCAGCAGCAAGAAAAGAAAGATTCCCAGAATCAACAGGGAAACCAGGATAAACAACAACAGCAGAATCAACAGCAGCAAGGCCAGCAGGAACAACAAGACCAGCAAGGCCAGCAGGGACAGCAGAACCAGAATCAGCAGGGGAACAGTCAGCAGAATTCCCAGAATTCAGAATCTGAAAATAAATCTGGTGAAGAGCAACAGCAGAATGCTGAACAGAAAGATGGAGAGCAGGGAAAAGAAAAACAGGATTCTGCTTCAGGCGAAAATAAAGAAGATTCAGCAGAAGAAAAGAAGGAACAACAGGCAGCTGGTTCTGAAAATGAATCTGACAAAGAGAAAGATTCGAATAATTCAGAAAATAAGGAACAAGAAGCCTCTAATCAGGAAAATAATGATTCTGACGAAAAGAAGAAAGATGATTATCAGGCAATGACTAACGAAGAAAAGGCTGCTCCTGAATCAGATCGTCGTGATGTAAAAATGGCTGAAGATAAAGGCAAGGTTTCTAGACCAGAAGCTTCACAAAAAGCAAGAGCTATGAAAAATATGCGTTTGAAAAAAGAAGATGTAGAGGCTTACCTGAAACAAATGGAACAGCGTGAAGGTGATTATCAGAAATATTATCGGTTCGATAGTATTGAAGAAAGAGACCCCTCTACTATGAATCAGGAAGAACTTAAAGAATGGCTAAGAATTCGCAACAGAAAGAAACAACAAAGACAGAACAACGAACAAGACTGGTGAGTGGGATTAAGATTTAAGTTACAAGTTACAAGATTTAAGATTTAAGATATAAGATATAAGATATAAGTAGAAGACCTGCCCCCGGTATTGCCGGGGGAAGTGGTTCCGAAGGAACCGAAAGGGGTCTTGGGGTGATACGAGGCTAAAGCCTCTGTGGGACTGTTGCTTACGCAACTTGTGAGACGGCGACTGACGCCGCTTGTGGGATATTGTTAGAATTGTTCTAATTGTTCAAGTCGTTCGAATTGTTAAAACTAAAATTAGTAATCTAAACAATTCGAACCATTCGAACCCTGAACTCTTCGAACAATAATAAACAATTACCACAGTGAAACGTCCCACAACGCAGTGTCCCACAGCGTAGCGTCCCACTTCTCACCCTTCCAACTCTTCCAACCCTTCTAATCCTTCAAACCCTTCAGACCCTTCCAACCCTTCTCACTCTTCCAACCCTTCCAACCCTTCCAACCCTTCAAACTAAAAATGTAAAGCTTTGGTAAAGTTTTTTATAAAAAACTTCTTGATTTGCTTGAAAAGTTTTGCTATATTGGTTTTAACGCAATTACGGACAAGTCCGAGGAAGCAAAATTCTCCGTGACCGAGTTAGTAAGTGTGAAAGCAAATTTAGGAGAATTTTTCGAATGAAGATTTACGTTGGTAACCTTCCTTATGCTATCCGTGACAAAGCTTTGAATGACCTTTTTGCCCCTTATGGCGAAGTCACAAGTGCTAATGTTATCATTGAACGTGATACTAACAGATCAAAAGGTTTTGGTTTTGTTGAAATGCCTTCTAAAGAAGAAGCAGAAAAAGCTATTGCTGAACTCAACAACAAAGAAGTTAACGGCAGAGCAATCAAAGTTAATGAAGCAAAACCACGCGAAGACAAACCTCGCAGACCACGCTATCAGCAGTAATTGCTAGCTAAAAAGAAGCCCAGTCAGCAGCTGGGCTTTTTTTATTTGCAAAAAATTTGTTGGGGAATTCTAATGACTATACGAATTGCAGAAGATAAAGACTTAGGTAGAATTAAAGAATTACTGATACAGGTTAATAACGTTCATGCAGAAGGAAGATCAGATATATTCATTAAAGACTGTATGAAATATACAGATAAAGAAATTCTTGATCAGCTTCATGACTCTACTAAGGTTATTTTCGTATATACAGATGATAAAGATGTTGTTCTTGGCTACGCATTTTGCCAGATTAAAGAATATAAAAATATAAACAATATTCACCCACATAAATCTCTTTACATTGATGATTTATGTGTAGATGAAAAGTATCGCAGACAGCATATCGGCAAGTCTTTGTTAAACCATGTAGAAGACTATGCTAGAGAAAACAACTTTTTCAGTATTGAACTGAATGTGTGGGAATGCAATTCTAAGGCAAAAGCTTTTTATGAATCTATGGGAATGAAAGTTCTAAAAATTGGTATGGAAAAGAAGATTTAGATAATAACTCTTGATATAGGGTAGCAGTCAGAGATTTCTTTTATCCAAGAGGGAAGAATTGGCGTAAGTTGAATAAAATCGCCGTATTCATAGTATGCGACATAATTAAAACTAATTGTATTGTCGAAAAAAACAACTTTGTCGCACATTGGCCATATAGCTTTCATGTTCTGGGTGGTTTCCTGGTAGCGTCTTTCAACGTCTTTATCAGGTATTCCATGACCGCCGTTTTTTACTCTGTAGGCTATGCGCTTCTTGGCTATATCAGCAGATTCGACCCCGACATAATATAAGAGTATGTCATAGCCTTCATTTCTGGCTCTTGCGATATTTCTAATAATAGATTTGCCGCAGAGGGTGGTTTCCTGACAAAAACTTATTTTCTGGGAAAAATAATCTCTGATTTGTAGAATAGTTATTCTGTCTGCCTTAAAACGGTCTACTTTTTTTCTCCAGTCGCCCTTAAATGATTTAAGAGATTCGTCTGAATTTACTCTTGGCTTATTTTTAAAATCACCAGAATAACAGTTATATAGAGTAGATTTGCCGCAACCATTGCAGCCGGCAAAAATAATGTATTGTGGTCTTGGCTTAGAATCTATGTTCTTCAATGGCTTTTTTCTGTCGCTGTTGTAAAACGTAGTCGCAAACTACTTTGAAAAAACCGACTTCTTCTTTGTTTCTGCCAGATACTAATAGACTTGAAGTTTCATCTATACCAAGCTTAGAACAGTCTTCATATAGTTTTTGAAAAGCCTTTAATTTATCCATATAAAAGTTAAAACTCCTTAAAGATAATATCGGTACTTTCTTTTTATATAATATCTGGCTTTTTTTTGCAATAGGGGGAGATAAGTTTTTTTTATAGAGGTTAGAGCAACAGAGCTTAGGGGATTGTTTTAGCCACGAAAGTCTGAGCTCTTCCTGAAGATGCTGCCCCACGATAGTGGGGAAGCTGGCGAGCGAAGCGAGACTGAAGGGGGAGCAATGCACAGCATTGCGTAGACAGAAGCGTGACCGAACTAGAGTAAAATCATCTTTAGCGATAGCGTAGATATATGTCCGGCAGGACATATCTAAAATACCCTCTTTTTTAAAGAGGGATGTCACGAAGTGACAGGGAGATTTTTAATAACAAAACAGTCTTCGGACTTAACTTTCTACTGCTTATTCAACTTCTCGAAAATCCCCCAGTCATGCTTTGCATGACATCCCCCTTTGCGACTCGCTCACCTCCTGTGGCTCGCTTGCACGCCGCCATCCTTGGCGGCAGTGAGAAAGGGGGTCTTTAGGACATCTCGCCTCTCAGTTTTCACCTTTCAGTTTCCCTTTACCCTTCTCTCTACACCCTAATCCCTCGCCAAGCGAAGCTTTAGAACAATAACTACAACAAAAACCAACTAACAATTACGAAAAAACGCCTGATATAATCAGGCGTTTTTTCAATCAAGCGTAGCTTGGCTAATTCCTAATTGGACTTCAGGCAGCCACTGTGTCTTAGCAGGGCTTTGGTTTCAGGGTCACGGCCGCGGAAAAGCCTGAATACTTCAGAAGGTGACTTGCTTCCGCCGAGAGCTAAGAATGTGTCTCTGAAACGGCGACCAGTCTTTTCTACAGCTTCTTCGTTTGAGAGGCCAACTTCTTCAAAAGCAGCGAAGCAGTCTGCGCTCAATACTTCAGCCCATTTGTAGCTATAGTAGCCGGCAGCATATTCATTCGCAAAAACATGCTGGAAGGCACATAAGAACTTATCGCCAGGATATGCCGGCATAGCACAGGTTTCGTTGGTAATCTTAACAAATAGTTCTGCTGGGTCTACTTTTCCGTTAATATCGTAGTCTGAATTGAGGCAGAGATCGAATTTCCCGAATGACATCTGTCTCTGCATCTGGTAGGCGGCTCTGAATTTCTTTAACCCAAGAACTTTGTTCAGAAGTTCTTTTGGTCAGTTCAAAATTAACTTTTAAAATTCATAAAAAATGTTTTCTTTGGCATAATTAAGTGAAAAATAGGGGGAATTTTCTATTCGATAACAAATTTTGAGAATCAGGCAAAGAATGGGAGAATTAAATAGGGAGATTTAACCAGAGTTTTCTAGTACTTCATTAACTGTAGAAAAGGTTTCTTGATATGGGATTATAAAGTTTCATTTTTCCTTTTCAAGAAACATTTTCGAAAGTTAATAAATGATTTATCTTTTATGTTTGAAAAGTGCTAAAGTTTGAAAAGAATAGATTTATCTGATTTTGACACAAGAAATGTCGTAAATATGGAAGGTATGTTTAAAAATTGTGAATCTTTATATTCATTAAATTTGTCAAATTTTTATACTCCAAAGTTAAGGAGGATGAACGATATGTTTTATGGATGCGGTTCATTGGAATTTTTGGATATATCTAATATGGATACTTCAAGGGTCACCTATATGAATTCAACTTTTGATGGATGTCTGGAATTAAATGGTTTGGATCTAAGTAATTTTAATACAAAAAATGTTATATTAATGGATAGCTTATTTAAATTCTGTTCTAGTCTAACTTCATTAAATTTATCAAGTTTTGATACATCAAATGTTATTAATATGAGTTATATGTTTTATGAAACTTCTGAATTAGTTACTTTAGATATAACAAATTTTAATACTTCTAAAGTTGAATATATGGATTATATGTTTTTTTATTGCAATTTAGATTATTTAAATTTTTCAAATTTTAATACTTCACAAGCTATATCTATGAGAAATATGTTTTCACGTAGTAATTTCCATTCTTTAGATTTAACTAGTTTTTCTTTTAATCAAGTCAATTTAGATTATTTCTTTTTTGGTTGTTATAGTTTGACATCTATTAAATTTTCCAGAGAATATAAATTGGCTGGGAGTATATACTTTATGTTCTATGGTTGTAATAGTTTAGTTTCTTTAGATTTATATAATTTTGATTTTGCTCTTGTAGATAATATGGAATCCTTATTTTATTTTTGTCAATCTTTGACTTCATTAGACTTATCTAATATAGATTCTTATTCTTTAACTAATATGGATTATATGTTTATTGATTGTGAAAATATAGAGTATATAAATTTTTCAAATTTTATAACATCATCCGTTACTTCAATGGAAGGTTTATTCTATAATTGTCGTAAGTTAACATCTATAAATTTAAGTAGCTTTGATACCTTTAATGTCATAAATATGTCAAAAATGTTTTATCTTTGTAGGAGTTTAAAATCAATAAATTTGGTAAATTTAGATACATCATCAGTCACTGATATGAGTAAAATGTTTTATGGGTGTAGTTCTTTAGAATCATTGAATATATCTAATTTTAATACTTCTCTTGTTCAAAGTATAGATGATATGTTTTCTTCATGTGAAAATTTAACATCATTAGATTTATCTAATTTTCATTTTCAATATTTAACAAAAATAGATATTCTCCTTAATGGCAATTCAAAATTAGAATTTATAAATATTTCTTATTTTTCTAAGGGGAATTTTGAATATGATAATATTTTTGAAGGAGTAGAAAAAAATATAGTTTATTGCCTAAATTTATATAATGGCAGTAAAAATATCATACCAGAAAAATTAAATAATAATTGCTCAGTAAACGATTGTTCAAAGAATTGGAAAAATAAAAGAAAGAAAATTATTGTAGAAACAGGAACTTGCTTAGATAATTGCCATTTGGATCAAATTAATAAATTTGAATATGAAAATAAGTGTTATGAACAATGTCCAAAGGGAACTCATTCTATAAAAGATAAGATATTTTCATGTGAAAAAAATTCTGATAATTGTGAATCAAATTATCCTTTTATTGAAGTAAAAACGAATATTTGTTTAGAAGAATGTAATCCATTAGATTTTTTTAATAATTTATGCACAATAAATTTAATAAATAATAAGCAAGAGCAAATTAAAATTCAATATGATTTAGTTCAAAATTTAACTAACGCCATTGAAAAAAATTATCAATGGATATTATATGAAGTATTACTTATTAATATAGATTTAATTCATTCAACAAATAATACAATTTATCAAATAACTTCTTCCTTTAATCAAAAAAATAACAATTATAATAATATTTCTGCACTGAATATAGCAGATTGTGAAACTATCTTAAGAAAAAATTATGATATAAAATCTTATAATGACTTAATTATTTTTAAAATTGAACATTATTATGAAGAATTGAACATTCCATTAATTCAATATGAAATATTTAATTCTGACGATTATCAAAAATTAAATTTAAACGATTGTATTAATAATAATTTAATAATATTCATTTTAGATTATATCTAAAGTATTAAACCAATTAATGAAAATGATTCAGATAAATATGACCCCAATAGTGATTATTATAATGATATATGCTATTTATATACTACTGAAAGTGGAACTGATATTTCTTTATATGATAGAAAGAATGAATATAATAATAATTACTATTTATGCCAAAAAGATTGCTCTTTTATTAAATATGATTTTAAAAATAAAAAATATATTTGCAGTTGTCGAATTAAAGATGGATTTTCATTTGAAGAAGAAATAAAAAAAGAAGAATTAATTTCCACATTGATTAATAAAAAAAGAATCACAAATTTCAATGTATTAAAATGTTTTAAATTATTAACATCCAAAAATGGTTGGCTTCTAAATTTAGGAAATTATTTAATATTATTTATGATTTCTATATATATTGTAGCAATATTTGTCTTTTGTTTTAGAGAATATAAAGAATTTTATGAATTTTTTAATGATATAATAAATGGAAAGATATTTAAAAATAATATTGAGAGTGATTCAAAAATTGATTTAAAAGGAGATTCTTTTAACAATAAAGTTGGAAAAAAAATATCAAAAGAAAAATATAAAGATTCTATAATTACTTTAAATAATGTATATTTAGAAAATAATATTGATTCTAAAAGTAAATTCTATAAATATTTATATTTAAAAAATAAATTAAAATATAAAATTAATGAAAGGCAAATACAACTAATATTTGAATCCATAGATTATGAAATAAATACTATTCCTTTTCAAGAAGCTTTAAACACAGATCAAAGGACATATTTTCAATATTATTTATCTTTAATAAAGTCCAGACATATTTTATTTTTTATATTTAATTTAATAACAGATGATTATAATTCAAGAATAATTAAAATATGTATATTATTTTTTTCAATTCCCCTTCAATTAGTAGTAAATGCAATATTTTTTAATGATTATATTCTTCACCAAATATATATTGATAAAGGCTTTTTTAATCTAGGATATATTTTTCCCCAAATAATTTACTCAATTATTATTACTTCTATAATTATAACTATTATAAAAAGCTTTTCATTAACTCAGCATAATATATTAGATATAAAACATGGAAAAAGTAATTGTGATTTAAATATTAGAGTTATTCTTCTATTCAGAAAAATAAAATTTAAATTTATAAGTTTTTTATTCCTCATTCTTTTTTGGATTTATTTATCTTGTTTTTGTGCTGTATATATAAATACTCAATTATCTTAAATCACAGAATAATTTTATTATTAAAATATCTAGATTTTTTTATCCTGGAGGATACCGTAATTAACTTAATAGATCGCCCGCATTTTGAAAAATTGAATTTAATAAATAGAGCGCTCAACTGAAATTTTAGCCTATTTTATTTATATTTTTATAAAATTTTAAAATACCGTAATCGCCAGAATTATGGAAACCTCCCCTTGCCAAAAATCAAGGGGTTTCCATAATTATAAGTAATTAAAAAAAAAAATTTGAAAAGGGGGGGTTTCCATAATTCCGTATATTTATATATTTTGTTAAATTTGGTTAAAATAATATCTTTATTTTCAATTTCCTTTATTTATTCTAATTAATAAATATACCGTATTC
>JAJJKT010015852.1:0-13336 GCA_023805755.1 Eremoplastron rostratum | reverse complement strand
GAGTTTATTGATGATATAGTTTATGATAATAATAATTATCGACCTAGCTATGCATTAAAATATAAAAACCCAGTTGAATATAAAACTCAACTAGGATTTAAATAATAACTTTTTTGTGTCCACTTTTACTTGACAAGTTCACTATTTCTAATTAGTACTTTTTCTATGTATATAACAATTAAATACATTAGATATGACACAATTAACAAAATTATTATTCCAGCAAATACTAAATTTAAATTAAAAACTTGACTACCATAGTTTATTAAATAACCAATACCAGACTTAGATACCAAAAATTCTCCCATTATAACGCCTACTAAACTCATACCAACATTTATTTTTAAACTACTTATTATTACATGATAATTATATGGAATAACCAAATACTTAAGTATTTGCCATTTTGTTGCCTTAAAACTTTGCATTAATTTTATTCTGTTTCTATCAGTATTAATAAATCCTGCATAAACATTAGCAATCGTAATAATTAAAGATATTAATAAAGCCATAATAATAATTGACTTAATATTAGCCCCACATAAAATAATTATAATTGGACCTAAAGCCACCTTTGGTAAACTATTTAAAACCGTCAAATATGGTTCCATTACTTTATATAAGAATTTACTATACCAAAGTATAATAGCAATTAGTGTTCCAATAATTGTTGCTAAACTAAAACTAATCATTACTTCATACACCGTAACCCATATATGACTAAATAGATTTTTACGCTTATATAAATCAATAATTGTTTTAATAATTTTACTTGGCGAAGAATAAATAAAACTATTAATAACACCCCTATAAGATAAATATTCCCATAAAAAGATGATAAAAAACAAAATTAATATTTGTGTCAAATGTATTAAAATTGTATTATTTCTTTTTTTTCTTAAATAAAGATAATATTCACTACTTTTCATGCTTATCAATCTCTTTCCATATCAGTTCATAAAACGTACTAAATTCATTACATTTACGATTATTTATTGGACTGGTTTTATTGCTCATTTCAATATCTATTACTTTTTTAACCTTAGCGGGTCTATCACTTAAGATAACCACTCTATCACCAATGCTACATGCTTCGCCAATATCATGAGTAATCATAATAACAGTCTTTTTTTCCTTTTTTATTATTTTATATACATCGTCAGACACCTGTAATCTTGTCTGATAATCAAGGGCAGAAAATGGTTCATCCAATAAAAGAATATCTGGCTTTAAAGCAAGCGTTCTAATTAAAGCAACTCGTTGCTTCATACCACCCGATAAACTACTTGGATAATTATTCATAAAATCTACTAAACCATAAGTTTTAAGTAAACTCTTTACATAGTTAATATTTTCATCAGTTAACTTATCATTTATTTTTAAACCTAACAAAGCATTATCCAAAATCGTTAACCAAGGAAATAAACAATCCGTCTGAAGCATATAACCAATTTTTATCTTATTATCTACTTTTACTTGACCGCCACTTTTATTCTCAATTCCACCAATTATATTTAATAAAGTACTTTTACCACAACCACTAGGACCAACAATAACTAAAAATTCATCTTTCTTAATCTCTAATGTTACATCTTCAAGTGCAAGTATTTCTCCCTTTATATCAAAATACCTTTTAGACAAATGGTTTATTTCAATTAAATTATTCATAATCTTTAAAATGCTTACTATAAATTAATTTATCATATGGTGCATATTTATCTAATTCACCAGCTGATTCAATTATTTCTTGAATGTGATCCCATTCATTCTCACTAATCGTAATATTTTTCTTCCATGCTTCACCATTTTTATACCTATCCACAATCATTTCCATATCACTAAGTGTTGTATCTGGAAAATAATCTAGCATTATTTTAGCAATATCCTTTGAATCATTTGAATAAACATATTTTAATCCCTTGTCAACTGCTTTTGTAAATTTCTCAATTACCAGTGGATTTGCTTCAATATAACTTTTCTTAGCATTATAAGCAGTATATGGTACACTACCGCCAAGTTCGCCAATATAAGCAACAACATAACCATAGCCATGTTTTTCCACTGATGTTGCATTAGGTTCAAATAGCGTTACAAAATCGCCATTACCTCCGATAAAAGCCCCTTCCATCGCTGGAAATGCCACCGAAGTATCAATTACCAAATCCTTTTTAGGATCTATTCCATTTTGTTTTAAAGCCCACTCAAAAGTCATCTCAGGCATGCCGCCAATACGTCCCCCAATTACTTTTTTACCTTTTAAATCTGTTAATTTAAAATCATCATATTTTTTACGTGATACTAAGAAAGAACCATCTTTTTGTGTTAGTCCAGCAAAGGTCATTACATAATCACTTTCACCACCATTATATACATATATCGTTGCTTCTGTTCCCGAAAAACCAATTTGAGCATCCCCAGATAAAACCGCTGACATTACGTTATCAGCCCCACTTGTTAAAACAATTTCGACATCTAAGCCTTCTTCTTTAAAATAGCCAAGTCCATGTGCTACATATTGTGGAGCATAAAAAACACTATGAGCAACCTCTGCTACCTTCACTCCATGGACTGCTTTCATCGCTTCCTATAAAGTTAATATATAAGTTTTCTCCATCAGATTCTACTGAATTTACTAGTAATTTCACTAAAGTTCTCTTATTAACTAAGTCTAATGTATCAAAACTATCCATATATCTATTAATTACATCTATTGCAAGTTTAGCAGTTTCTTCCTGATTTATTTCTTCTTCCACTGATATCTTTAAATTAGCTATCTTATTTTCAAGTTCATTATTCTTAATCTTCAAGTTTTTTATTTCTTCAGCAATATCAGGAATTATCTCTTTTGGAACAATTGCTAACTTATCAATTAAGCCATCTAATTTTATCTTATTTTTAGAAAACGCCATATTCAAGTTACTTAGTTCATTTTCTCTCTTAGTAGTCTCTTTTTCTCTACCATCAGCAATTTCTTTAAGTTTTACCATAAATAGAGATGTAGGAATTGTTAATTCTTTTATTTTCTCTATTACAATCTTATCAGTTTCTATCCCACTAATATTTTTACACTGACATAATTGTTTTCTACTTTTATCTTTTAATTCACATAAATATGTAAAATTACGTTCTCCATTTGCATTAATTGTTTGCCTCATTCTAGGTCGCATATAGCTACCACAATGCTTACATCTTATTATTCCTGATAAAATAGAAGTATTTGCAGGTGGTGTTCTAAATCTTTTATCACGATTTTTATGTATTAAATTCCACGTTTCTATAAATTTATCACTTGATATTATACCATCATGTTTACCTACAGCTATAATCCACTCAGTTATATCTTTTAAAGATTTTGTTTTTCCAGGTACTTCTAATCTTTTATTATAAGCTATTAATCCATTTTTTCCATCAAAATCCAAATCGCTCCCATAAATAGTTGCCCCCATACTTTCAAAAAAATCTTTAACATTTTTATCAGCAACAACATAAACAGGATTTTTTAAAATATTAATTAGTGAAAATCTAGTAAAATTATTATTATTTCTAGTTTTTATTCCTTGCCCAAGTAAATAACTTTCTAACATTCCTAGTCCTTTCAATTCTAGCATTTTATCCCACAACAATTTAACAATCTTAACTTCATCAGGAATAGTAACTAGTTTATATAAACTTCTCTTTTTGCCATCAATAGAGACATTCTCTACTCTTTCAGATTTATAACCAAGTGGAGTTGTTCCCCCCAACCATCTACCTGTTTTAGCAAGTTCATACATATTATCTCTAATTCTCTCGGCTATTGTATCTCTTTCAAGTTGAGCGAATACTGAAGTAATCATAAGCATAGCAGTTCCCATTGGGGATGTCGTATCAAAGTTTTCAGTAACAGACATAAATCCAATATTATATTTATTAAATTCATCTTTTAAATCACAAAAATCAGATACATTACGACTTATACGATCTAGTCTATAAACAACTACTGTTTTTATTTTTTTATCCCTAATATCATTCATCATTTTCTTAAACTCTGGTCTATTGGTATTATATCCTGTAAAACCTTCATCTTGATAAATCAATATCTTATCAGCTACATCACTACCATATTTATTAATTATTTGATTTTTACAAAATTCAATCTGATTTTCTATACTCTCCCCTTTTCCTGTAAACTTTGATTTCCTACTATAAATGGCATAATATTCTTGCATAAACGCACACTCTCCTTAAATTATTTTACAGCGCATATATTATCACATTATGGTCTTTTTTGGAACTATAATTTAAAAAAGAGCAGATAAATTTATCTACTCTAATCATAATTATTTTAAATCATATCCCATTTTTTCTAATTCTAAAATTGCTATAGCTGATAATTCTACTTTTTTTAATTTACTAATTTCATAAAAATCTGCACCTAATGAATCATCATTTACTTCATCAATTTTAACATCTTTTTTTATTTCATTATTATAATCTATTACTTTATAAAAGATACCTATATGATATAATTTTATCAACATATCCTTATAATTCCAATCAAAAAATACAGAATCAGCATCAAATAATTCATAATTTTTAATATCTATACCAACTTCTTCTTAAAATTCTCTAACCAATGCATCACTTGGTCTTTCATTAAATTCTATAGTTCCACCAGGTAAATCAAGTTTACCATCATAAGGACTACCATTCTTTTTAATAAGTAATATTTTACCATCCTTAACTACTAATCCATAAGAACCTAATTGTTTATATTCTTTTACTTTATCCATAAAATAAATCACCCAAATTATTATTTATTTCAGCCCAGAATAAAATTTCACTTCTTATTCTATCTATGGTTGTCTTCTAATAAAACATTTTTACTTATAAAACTTTTATTTAATTAATTATCATCACTAAATGATGTCATATTTTTTGTTCTTATCTTTACCTTAGAAAAATAATTATCAACAATATTAGATATATAATCCATATCATCTAAAGAATATCTTTGATCTATTGGCAATAAAACAATATTCTGAACATTTTTGATTTCTTCTTTATTTGCACCATTTGAAAGCACATTTGGCCACAATTTAACTGCATATATATTATTATTTTTAAGATATGTTCTTAATTCTTCACCATTGGAAGTTAATAATGGATATAAATACGTTAATTCTTTATTACTTAGTTCCAAACGATTATATTTTGATAATCTTTCTAATAATAATTTATAATTTTCAAGTCGCTTTTTTAACACTCTATTATAATTAATTGCATTTAAATAATTTTTTGTAAAATTTGACATATATACTAGCTCTTCGTTTTTAAAATATTTATCAGCCTCTAAAAAGCTTGGATAGTGAAAAAATTCACCGGTTTCATCACGTGAAACCATTTCAATTATTTTATTTAAACTTTTTCCTAGTGAATAGTCAGGATTTAAAGATAAACTATTACTAACTATACATGCTCCGTCAGGAACACCAAAATACTTTCTATAATTAAATATAGTATCAACATCATATTTTGATTTATCAAAAAAATCATGTGTATTATCAACAATAACATACTTATATTTATCGATAAGTGAAGGAAGATTATCTCTTAATATGCCATAATAATTAACCATATATAAATAGCTACTCTCACCCAGACTACTTATGTCATCATCAATTGGTATAAAATTACTATCGACATGATAATATTTGATATTAGTATTCTCTAACTTTGCCACTTCACTTAATGATTCACATAAATAATAAGGCAAGAAAAGAGTAGTAATATTTCTTTCTTTTATAATATATCTTAAACAATTTCTGCCAGAGCTTAATAGTAAATCTGTGTTATGATAATGATTGCCAATTATATCTTCAAATTTAAAATGACACCCAATTTCTTCCATCTATTTTATTCATCCTTGTTCTTCAAATAATCGGCAATTTCATGATATGCATCAGTATTCCATACCAAACATCTTTCTTCATCTGGGTAATTTCCCATAGTTTTATCATACCCTTCAGGTATAAAGATAAAATCCCAACTCCAACCATATTCACCAGATTTTTCTTTTGCTATTATGCCTTTGGTTATAGATTTAAATACAATAGGTTCTTTTCCATATTCGCAATATGCAAATGCCTCGATAAAGCAAGCATTTCTATTTTCTTCATTTTCAAGCAATTTTAAAATACCATCTTCGCCAAGTTTCTCATCAACATAATGAGTATAAGGTCCAGGAAAGCCTCCTAATGCTTCAACATATAATCCTGTATCATTTTTTAAAACAGTACATTTCAACTTGTCACTAGCTTCCTTTGCAGAATGCATGGCAACTTCTTCAACAGTATCTGCTTGAATTTCAGTTGTTTCCATCTTAATATTATCTACTTCTATTCCTAAGGGTTCTAATATTTGTTTAGCACTTATTATTTTAGACCAGTTGCCGGTTACATAAGTTATTTTTTTCATTATATCACACTCCTAATTTTATTATATCATCTCTGTGGGTAATCATTATTAATTATTTATATTTTTTTCTATTACAAACAACCAAAAGGCTTTTGGCTTAAACCATTTTTTTACTTCAAATAGCCTTTTATAAAATCTATAATAGTGAAAGCTTGTCTGTTCTATTAATCTTCCACCAGCTTTAGTAATTAAATTATTCCACTCTTTTAATGTTAATCCACGCTCATTTCCTAACATTTTTTCATTCATGTTAAAATATGTACTTGGTATTCCAAAAATAACATATTTTGATATATTCATTTGTTGTTCCAATATTCGAATAATTTCTGCATCATTAAAATGCTCCATTACCCCATTACTATATGCAACATCAAAAGAATTTTTTTTGTACTTCAAATTTAAAATGTCACCCTGTTCATATTTACAAGGATTTATTATATTAGAACTTTGAGCAATTTCTTTAGCATAATCTAAAACCTTTTGACTTAAATCTAATGCTATTACATCTAATCCATGTTTCTGTAAATATCCAGCCATAATTCCTGTTCCGCAACCAGTTTCAATTACTTTTTTATTCTTAGCATATTGTATAACTTTATCAATAAATATCTGTTTATATTTCAATTTGTACTCTATATAATCATCTGGTGTAGGAAATTCTTCAATATCTATTTTATAAAGTTCATACCATTTGTCATCTTCACTTTTCTTTTTATCAATGATTATCTCATCTATTTTTTTAGTTACTTTTTTAATGATATCATCAATACTGTCTTTGTCTTCTATAACTATTAATTTATAATCACTATTGTTATATCTTATAAAATCTGTTAATTTATCATTAAATTTGATAAAAGTTTTAAATTCATCTTGATTATATTTTCTGTTATCCCTAATCTCTGATCTTTTTATACACTTTTTTACATCATTACCAAAAAATACCATAAGGTCTATTTCTTTTTCTCCAGATTTCATAATTTTTAAAACATCATTCATAAATTCTTTATCATTTTCTATTTTATTTTCTAATAATACTGATTGATAAGAATATATAGAAGAATAATTTCTATCAAAGAAATTTATATCATTACCTTCACCATATAGTTTTTCTCTCAAAAAAAGATAATCTGCAGCTTGCACCAATGTTTCATATCTCAAAGTATTAAAATTTTCTTTAAGTGATACCAAAGGATTATCATCAAACATTTTCTTAATTACATCATAAAGTGGTGATGAATGATCAATATCATTAGTTATTCCAATTTTATATTTTTTTTCATATATTTTTTTTAATTTATTAATTATTGTGGTTTTGCCAGCTCCAGTTGGGCCTTCAAAAACAATGTTTATCATGATTTATCACCTCCAAAGTTAAATGTTATATCTGGAACTATATCAATAAATCCATCATAGCAATAACCTTTTTTAAAATTATATAATCCGTAATCTTTGTTTTGTATATCTCCTTCTTCGCAAAAAACACCACCAAAATCATATTTTAATATATTATGATTTATACAGTATTTAATTGCTTCCCATTGAAGATTATACATTCCTAATAAATTTCTATTATTTGTAGAACTTACACCATATAAATATATCAGTTTATCATTATATATTATATCAATACTCATAGCTAAAGGAATATCATTATACCAAACTTCTAAAAAAATCAGTTTATCCTTAAATTCAGAATATATTTTTTTAAAATAATCAATGTCATGTGGATGAAAGTCATGCCTTACTGAAGTTTCAATATATAGTTTATAAAAATTCTCAAAATCTATTTTATTACTAATTTTATTAATTAAACCTTTTCGGTAAGAACGTCTTGTATTTTGCCTAAATTTACTAGGTATTTTAGATATTAATTCATTTTCATCTAAAACTATATCCATTATGGCCAATTTACAAGAATCATGCAAACTATCATAATCATTTTTTTTAGTTATAATATAATTATATTTTTTTGGAATGTTTAAAATTGTATCAAAATTAATATATGGATTTATAACTAACTTTGAATAACCTTTTTCATTCATCCATTTACTTATATTACTTAAAAATAATTCAATTTCATCTTTATTATTAAAATTTAATACTGGTCCTCTAGGAGCATATAAATAGTTTTCATTATTTTTTGACTTTTCTAGCAAATTACATGTCCATATTATTTTATCTTTATGTTCAAAATATAAAAAATATTTATTTTTCTCATTTCTAACATTATGCCACTGTATACTCTGCATATAGTCTGAAGCGATATTTTCTTTTAAGAAAAAATTTATTTTATCAACTAAAGCGCTATTATTAATATCTAACTCATGAATCAAAATATATCACCTACTACTTATAAAAATTATTTATAAAGTCTATATTTTTGGATAAAATTAATCTCTTCTGATTAGCTTTATTATTTTGATTAATTATATCCATAAAGTCATAATAAGTGGACTCTAAATCATTAGTTAATGATAATAATAGATATTCATAATTAAAGGCATTGTTCATTGTTTCTTCTATTCCCAGTTTATATCGTTCTAAATTTCTACTTCCCATTCTTCTTAAAAGTTCTTCTTTAGTTGGCGGAAGCAAATAAATCATAAATGTATCATCATATTCTTTTTTTATTATTTTGGCAGATGAATAACCTACATTGAATATTAAATGATAACTTCTTAATTTTAGAAATTCTTCTTTTGAAACTCCATAATAATTACCATTATAAGTGCAATATTCAATTAAATTATCAGATAAAATTAATTCAATAAATTTTTCTCTTGTAAGAAAATTCATTCTTCCTGTTTCGTTTGCTCTTTTTTTTCTAGTTGTCGAACCAGTTGCCTCTAAAAATAACGGATTTTTTTTCTCAATATAATCAATTAATTCACTCTTTCCTGATCCAGAAGGACCAGATAATACAATTGGAGAATATCTTTTTTCTTTCAATTTAACCACCTCTTTATATTTCTCTTATATCAGTCTCCCAATAAAAATATACCCAATCATCAGCAGTTATTTCATATGCATATTTAATTGCAACATCATTATTAGAAATATCTATATTTTTAAAATTTTCATCAATAATAAGTGAATAGACACTTAATACCTCTTTACCTCTTGATTTAAGTATATCTATTACTCCATTAGTTGTTGTGCCTTTATATATAATATCCTCAAATAATATACATTTCTTTTTACTCTTATCTATATTATCGCTCATATATCTAAATTTGCCATAATCATGACAATTATCAGAATTACTCATTTGCGTTTGTATAATTGATATCTGTCTAATACCTAACATATGTGATAAAGTAACTAAAAGTGGCAATCCTCCTCTAGCCATACCTATGAGTTCAATATCATTATTATTTATATCGTAATTTTTTTTTATATCATTACTTATTTTTATACATGCATCTATATAATGTTCATAATCAAATTTTACAATTTTTTCTTTAGATTCAAGCATTTTATTTGAATCATTTAATAAACATATTTTCATTATTCCCCCTAATTCAATTCTTGATTATCTTTAATTTTTGTTACTAATATCATAAACGGAGTATCTAATAATGCAATTACCCACTTAAACAGTATCATAGTTATTATCAAATCAATTATTTCAGTATAATTCATAATTCCAACAAAAGCAATCGTTACAAATATCAATGTATCAACTATTTGACTAATCATTGTGCTAACATTATTGCTAATCCATACTTTATTGTATTTTGCTTTTAGTTTACTATATAAAAATGCATCACATCTTTGACTAATGTAATATGCAAGCAAACTACCGACTGTAACTCTTGGTACATAACTAAATATTGTAACTAGTGCATCTTGAGAAAAATCAATTTTACTAGGCTTATATTGAAGAAATATATACATTAGTAATGCAAATATAGCCATTGTCATAAAGCTTATTTTTGTTGCATTATACGTTGAATTCTTTCCATATTTTTCTGTTAATATATCTGTAGTAAGAAATAGTGCACCATAAGATATATTACCTAAAGATATTGTTAATCCAAATAATTCAGATATCTTTGTTGTTTGAATATTGCATATTATTACTAGAACACTCATCCAAATATAAAGACCATACTTACCATATTTTTTATAACAAAAAATAGTAATAGCAAAAGATAATATTAAATATATAGCTGAGATAATAATATTTTCCATAAATCACCTATTATATCCTTATAGGATATCTTTCCTTTCACGAAAGATTATAACACCCATATATGTAATATATCGTACTATTAAGAAAAAAATACAAATTTTTTTAACAATTTGTATTTAACTTAATTTTAAGTCTTTAATACCACTTAAATTCAATGTTTTAATATCATTTTCTAAAACAGAAAATCCAGTAACATATATAAATTCTTTATAATATGTAAATGAATATGGAATAAACCTTCGTAATTTATTATGAAATTTAAAAAATATTTCTTGACGATTCTTCATTGCTTTTGAAATAATTAAATATTTATTTTGAATATCCTGTTTGTCTATTTTAATATTTCGCTTTTCATCTGCAGAATAGATTACAATTGATCTAAGTTTTTCTAGAGTTATATTTATTTTTTCTTTTTCTTTATCAGTAAGTTTGTCTAAAATACTTTCTATGGCATCTATATCAAGATAGTCAAATGAAATATTGTAATCATGTTTTTTATTGTAAACATAACCGCCATATTGTCCTCTAATAGTATCAATATATATACCACATTTTTCAAGTTCTTCTTTATATATTTTTATCATACGTGGTGTCACTTCTAATTTTTCGGACAATTCTTTTACTGTATATTTCCTGCCACTTTCAAGTAATCTAAGCATGGTTAATGTGTTACCAACTTTACTCACAATAATCACCCCTACTACATATGAATTAAATTACTTTTTTAATAATTTTTTATGTACATTTTCTTTCTTTTCTAAACCAATTTTTTCTTTTATAAATACATTGATAATTTTTCTACCAACCTCATATGAACAAGTATCACCAACATGTTTTTTATAAACTGATTTTCCTAATGGACTATTGATAGATACTTCTTGATATTCATTTTGCTTTCCACCAACTCCACCAACTAGTTGAAATGTTAATTCCTCAGAGTCATCAACATCATACATCATATTTGCTGTAATTATATCACCAATATCAACAATATCAGAATTATTCTCTTTTTCAATAATTACAATTCTAGATAATTCATCATATCTTCTTTGTAATTCTCCAAGTATTAAATTTTCGTTTCTTTCAATTTCTTCAAATTCAGGGGAATCCCAGCCATCACCAGCTCCGGCATCATAAGCAGCTCTTCTACCCAAATTATTTTCGTTAAGTTTCTTTTTTAAAAGTTCAATTTCTTTTAAAATTTCATTATACCCATTTTGATCTACGTATATAGGTTCCATCTTTTTTTCCATAAAACATCTCCTTAAATTTGCTATATAGAATACCATATAACCTTTAAAAATGCAATTATAAATTACATTTAGACATGATTTCAACCTTAAACTCTTTATCTCCAACGACATAAGAAGTAAACGAATTAATAGTTTTCATATATATTGCTTTACCAAGTGGACTATTGAGGGATATTTCTTGTATTTTTGCATCTGTATCTGGAATATATTTTCCAGTTAGTTTAACCATCTCTTCATCTATATCTTCATCAGAATATATTATTCTAATTTTAACAATATCATTAACATTAACTTTACCATCTTCATAAACAGGTATATCAACAATTTCTAATTTATTTTGTTCACTATACATTTTCTCTAATTTTGCTCTAATTTTTCTTTCTTCTGCCATTGAAGATTCAAAAGCAAAATTGTCATGCCAACCATCTCCAATAGCATTCTTGTATGCTTCTCCACCCTTAGATGCATTATTTGTAAGTTCTTCTTTAATTCTTTCTATCTCTTGATAAAATTGTTTATATCCATTTTTATCAACTAATATTTTTTCCATATGTAACCTCTTTATATTATTATATCATTACTTTCATATATTCTAAAAGAAAGATAACTATTTATTATCTTTCTTAACATATTCATTAATTTTATTAACTAATGTATCTTTCTTTAATGGTTTTAATATATATCCAGAAAAACCACTTTTTGTAAATTCTTCATTATACTCATAACTAGTATCTTTAGTAAGCAATACGACAGGAGTTTTAAAGTTTCGTATTTCTTGAATTTTTACTATTAATTCATTAGCAGTAATCTGTGATAATTCTTCATCTAACAAAATCAAATCATATTTACCTGTTTTTATTTTATCGATACATTCTTTTCCAGTATTTACTTTAGTTAAATTTACTTTAGTACCTTTTAATAGTTTTTCAATAATTTTAAGTCCTGCCCCGGAATCATCAACAGCTAATAATTTAATATCATCTAGTACTTCTTCATATTTATCTGCTTCGGTATTTTTAATAATTTCCATTTTTTGATCAAGAATAATTTTTATTCTTGTACCTACACCATAATCTGAAGATATCAACATTGCTCCACTCATCAAAGTTACTAGTTTATTTGCTTTTGCAAGAGATTTATTGTCAACTCTTATATTATTTATGTCTTCACTTTTAATACCAGTACCAGAATCTTCGACAGTAATAATTAATCTACATATGTCACCTTTAACAATTGTGTTAACACTGAGTTCTACAAATCCTTTATTCGTATATTTAACACTATTATTTAAAATTGTTGTAAGAACTTCTTTTAAGCCAATACCATCACCATATAATAATTCCGGAACATCATGATCTATATTTGTCCTAAACTTTAAGTCTTTATTTTTACATAAATCGCCATAAACACTAACAAGTTGTTTTAAAATAGT
>JAJJKT010015851.1:0-13657 GCA_023805755.1 Eremoplastron rostratum | reverse complement strand
GGATTCGAACCCACGAACCGAATACTCGGTTAACAGTTTTCAAGACTGCCGCGTTCAACCGCTCTGCCACCCCTCCACATGAGAATTCATTTCAACGTTCTTTATGAAACAATAGGAATTCACTGCGGCTGAACTTTATTGCAAATACAATTATATACATTTCAGATTGATTTTCAAGTCTGATATGATTATACTACTTCTTAGAAGAAAATATAATATTTACATATTTCAAAAATAATGTATAACACCATAGAACAAATAAAAGTATTTTATCCACTCCATACCTGAGAAGATAATAAGATTTTAAGAAAAAAATCTGAGAAGGTTGACATTTTTGATGATGAAATCAAAGAATTTAGTGAAATTTTGTTAGATTTGATGTATGCATATGATTGAGTAGGTTTAGCCGCTCCTCAAGTGGGAAAAAACATTCGCATAATAGCTACCACTCAATGGAAAGAGACCAAAAAATGACGCAAATTTAATAAGGAAATTATAGGAGAAACAGCAATGATAAACCCCGAAATTCTCGAGCATTCTGAAGAAAAGAAAAAATGAGAGGAAGCATGTCTTTCAGTTCCATGACTTTGCGGTGATGTGGAGAGATGGACTCGAATTGTTGTAAAATATCAGGATAAAAAGTGAAAATTTCATGTACAGAAATATACAAGATTTAGTGCTGTAGTTATCCAACATGAAATGGATCATTTAGAATGAATTTTGTTTACTGATAAAGTGGTTTGAGATATAAGAAAGATTAAGGATCAATACTAATTTTATTCTTTGATTCCATAATTATGATAAGCAAATATTGGAAAAAAATCTGATTTTTTTCTCTTTTGGTGAGTATAGTTTTTTGAAATTTAACTTTTGCGAGTGAATTTGATGTAACAAATTATGAAGTTAATGCGAATATTAGAATCGATGGAACTATAAACGTGAATGAGAAAATCGATGTAAATTTTTACCAATATATGCACGGAATAGAGAGATTTTTCGAAAAATTTTATGATGTAGGAGATTTGGAATTTAAGACAATTTATGATAATATTGAAGTAATCGGAGATAAATACCAAAATTTTGATGAATATGGTGATGTATACACTAGAATATGAGATGCCAACGAAACTATAATCTGACAGCACCAATATAATATAGATTATACTACATACGGATTGATTAGAAATTTCTCGTGAATGTGATATTCAGAATTATATTGGGATATAATATGATATGAACGGTGAGTTAATATAAATAAGGTGAAAATCAAGATATCGTTACCAAAGCCTTATACATGATTATCGAATGATGATTTCCTAATTTCTGCTGGATATTCATATGAAAACGATAAAGACTTTGAATGAGAAATAAGCTGGGATGATAATAATATTTATATTACGTATGATAAGAATCTATATCCATACGAAGGAATCACTTTGGCCATAAAATTTCCTAATGATTATTTTGAATTTGATCATGAAAAACAAGCTAGTCTTTTTGTATGATATACTCGTGATTATAGGATTCAAAATTATAAATTAAGTGGAGTTGTTAGTAAAACGTGAAATCTTGTGTTTAAAAGTGATATTGAACTGGAAAATTTGAATAAAATTTCATCCATGAAGCGGAAATTACCTTTTAATTATGAGTATGATGATAAAAAATATCTGATTAAACGTGTATGATTAAATGTAAATGGAGAGGATTATAAAACTGAAGAATATGATACGACAGAATATAGTCAAACATTTGATTTGTTAAATCTGAGTGGAACATCAAATATTGATGCGAATTATTCAATTTATGGATTAATCAGACCATTTACTGGTAAAGATACTGAGTGGAATTATAGAATATTTTTACCGTTACCTATCTTCAATACGTATGAAGATATAGATAAATTTGAGCTGGAACTGAATTTCCCTCAGTCAGATTTCCCAGATTTTTGTTCATGAATTTATAGAGAAGATATTAGTTTTATCGTAGAAGGAGAAAATATTGATCTGGATGAATTTTACGATGATTGATGAGAACTATGGTGTGAAGATAATAAATTATATATGATATATAATGATAATATTTGGAAGACGACGGATATAATGATGATTATAAATTTGACTGAATGATTATTTGATTTAGATGAAGATTTATTGGAAGCTTTAGCTATAATTGGAAATTGACAGTTTTATTACAATAATAAGATAAATACACCTTCACGAATATTTCTGATTTGAATGCTGATTTTCTGATGATGATTTACTAGTTTTATGTCCAAAAGATATAAAAAATATACTAAAGATTATAAATATATTGTCCAATATAATGCACCAAAATGAGTAGAACCACCTGAAGTTGGAATTTTAATTGATGATAAATTAGATCCGAAAGATATTACATCATTGATTTATCGATGGGCAAGTAATAAGTATATAAAAATCTGTTCTGAAGATAATAAAAATAAAAAATTTTATATCAAAAAGCTGGAAGATTTACCAGATTCTGCTAAAGAATATCAGAAAAATCTATTTAAAAAACTATTTTTTGGTGGTAACGATTTCCATCTTTCTGCTAATAAAAATATATTTCATACTTATTTAAACCAAACAAATAGAGATTTAAAAAATTATATCGATACACAGAAATGGTATAAATACAATTTTTCGAAAGTAGGTTTGAATGCTTATTCATTCAAGAGTGATACAAAAACTATAATATTTTGGATAGCCGTACTATGGGGACTAGGATACTGTTTCACTGTTACATGGATAAATTCAACTCTAAATTCTGTATGGTCGTGAATGATCCGAATTTTCTGGATTTGATTAATCTGAATTATTTGTTCTTATAGAAAAAAAGAGAAAGAACAATGAACTACGAAATGAATCGAGTTACGCCAGCATTGCTTAGGATATAAAGAATTTTTGGAAAAGGTGGATAAGAAAAAGATTGAAGAATTAACTAAGCAGGATCCTTTATTCGTAGAAAAATCTTTGCCTTATGCAGTAGTGTTTGGAATAGAAACTGAATTTATCAAAAAAATCACACCAGAAATGTTAAGTTGGTATGATGGAAATATGAATAGTTTATTATCATCTGTAAATTATATCAATAGTTTTACTACAATTCCAACTTATCACAGTTATAGTGGTATTTCTAGTAGTAGTTATAGTTACAGTTCATCTTCATGACATAGCTCTGGTTCATCATTCAGTCATAGTGGAGGATTTTCAAGCGGATGATGAGGTGGATGAGGATGATGAAGAGGTTGGTAATTATTTCTTACTCTTTTCGTAATAATTCTTAGCTGCGGATTCTTGAGCTTTCTTCTTGTTTACTCAGGTTCATTCTGCAGCTTTTTCATTATTTATAAATAATTCTGACTTGTATAATAACACGTTACCTTTTTCATCTATTTCTGCTTCAGTTTCACGATATTCTGGAATCTGTTTAGTATCTCTCTGAACTAATTCTTGAACTAAAGTTTTGTATGATTTAACTGGATGAGTAGAAATACTGTCCATAAATGGATAGAGATATTTTTCTACGAATTGAAGTACTTTGTCTGGTCAAAAATCGATATACAAATATCCAAGCAATGCTTCGAATGCATCTCAAAGAATTGTCTCCTTCTCACGTCAATTATTATTTTCCTCTCACTTTGAGATGAAAAGTTGTTGATTTAATCAGATTTTTTTAGCTGCTTCTGCTAAAGTTTCCTCACGAACAAGAGCAATTTTGTAAAGCGTCATAGTAGATTCTGCCATTTCAGGATGATTGATGAAAAGAAGTTTAGCAACACATGCTCATAGAATGGAATCTCCTAGAAATTCTAGTCTTTCGTTGTGTGAAGTAATAACCTTGAAATCTGCAGCATAAGATTTGTGCATAAAAGCTACTAAAAAAAGATCCACATTCTTGATTTGTGTTTCATTTATTCATAATCACTTTACATATCCACGTAAAGCTTTTTCTTGTTTACGTACTTCTTCTGGTACCAATAATTCCATCAAAAATAGCACAAATAAAATCTGAACATAAAAATACTATTAGATAACTAAAATTCAAGAGCAATAAAAAACTAATCAATTGTTAAACCTTTAGCCACAGATTTAATAGGTTTAAGAGAAATTCAAATAATAATCAGATTATAAATTCATGCGATAATTAGGAATAATCGCCAACTTATTTCGTGATCTTTTAGCCGACCGTTGATAAAAAATCCACCCACAAACATTAATGCTAAAACTCACAATAATTGAAGTCAGGCTTTTTTCTGAAATTTTGGGAAAACTTTCAAATTTCCAGCAACTATCATTGCTCAAATCATAAATATCGTTTCAATTAAAATCTGAACAATAATTCATCATAATAGATTCCATCTCGGGATTACGAACAATGCAACCAAAACTCAGACCACGACTCATGTCAGATTTATTTTAAATAACACGTTTTGCTTTTCCAATGATACGAATAGGTAATTGAAAATTTGTTTAATGAAGCTGTAGCCTAACTCCTACAGCCTTGTTAATAGTCAACAGCCACAGTTAGAATAGGCTGTAATTGATTGTTAAAGCAGTCCTCTCTCTATCATTTGTCGCTTGCAATTAGAATAGTTATCTAATGCAACAGCACTAGAGAAACCAAATCCACTAACGGTATGTTCACATCTGTAAGTATCTGCATACTCATGCGATTCCCAATAGTTAATCACCTCATCGTTGGTCATTCTCTCCCACTCGTAACAAAGAATTTTCTTCATAATTTTAAAACTTTTTAAATAAAATATTTTATAGTATCAAATCTATACCTTGAAGAATTCAAGTCTAAAACCCTATTAAATACGTAATATTAAATTTGTAACCCTTCGAATCAAAGATATAGCTAATTTTTGACAATTCCAAATTTTCAGCAAACTATTTCCCATTTTTCTTTCAAAATGGACACGGATTTGGATTCTCAGTGAAGATGTTAAGCTCCGATTCCTCGATGATTGGTGTCGGCATCAGCATCCTCATAACCGCCATCCTCAACAGTTCCTTCCTCTCCTTGCTGCATGGAACAATGACCACATTGCTTATATATATGGAGGCATCACACATATTATAATCTGATTAAGCGGATTGTGCCAAAACACAATCTCTTGCATGCTTAATCTGCTTTATGTCTTGCCTATCTTTCGTGTAACGACTAATTCTCTTCTCTAATATCTCCCTTACATCTTCTGTGATGTTATTGCACTTATTAAGCACATTCTTTAAATACTTCACATAAGTCCCATCAATTTCAATAATGCAACAGCTATAATCTAACTCATCAAACAGTTGAAAGATTTCCTCAACTGTGTATGTCCTCAGTAGTAGTGCGTATTGGTCTCTTGGGATTCCATGTTTCTTCTCCAAATAGTAACCGCTGAAATCAAAGTAATAACGCACGCCACCAACGATAATACTATTGAAAGCATGTACATAGAATCCCTTGTTAATCCCTTCACAGCACTCTATTGTAGGGTATTTGGGCTTCATCAGAAGGGCAAACAGCCCATTGTTCCTATAGCACTGCTTTGGTTGTGGATTAATCGTCATCAACATCTGATTCAACTCACTTTCAGTAAACAGCTTCTCTATCGGAGTAAGCTCAACCGTTTCGTCTCTGTCTCTCATTTTATCAAAAATCTATCTTGCCTCTTACAGCTTCGGCAATTGCTTTTACATAACCTCATTGTAAACTTCCAAATCTCCCTCAAATAATCTGTTTCCAATGGAATCCATACCAATAGGCGTGAACCTATCAGCAGATTCATCGAATAAGTCCTTCTTATCACCCCTAGAGAGCGTTTCCTTGTCGATGTAAGTTTTCCACACTGTCAAATTTCTGCTTCTACAGTGATTGCCACAGCACACCCCAATATTCGTAGCTCCATAGACACAATTAGGGTACTTGGGATTCTCTATCATCCTACAGTTTGTAAGATAGTCTGTTTCCTTGAAGTAGTGCCGTACTGTATCTATCGAAACCTTGCTACCGTCCTTCAAGTGACGTTCGATGTATCTTTCAAAGAAGTGCTGCTGATAGAGGGCTACTCTATCATAATTGTCGCATAGCATAGCATACCAATTAGTTCCTTGGTAGAAGAAATGGGCGAACAGTCCAAACATCAGTCCGTATTTCTTGAAGTCCCTTTTGCCCCTTGAATAAGGACACACGTAGAAGGTGATACCGTCTGCATCTGTGCGCAAGGGCTTGAAGTCATACCGTCTTTCTCCACCTCTGAGAATGATTCTCCTATAGAGCTTATCCTTTGGAAACACCACACTTGTAATCCTTTGTATGTTGGCTTGTGCCGCCTTGGTGATGGCATTGGCAACCTCTTCATAACTCATTGTATCTACAATCATAACATTCTCCATTTATTAACCCCTCTGCCATGAGACAGAGGGGCATAACCCATATCTCTATCAATCAATACGAATGATATTATCCTCAACCTTCACCTTCTTTCCAACAATCTCACATAACACATGTGTCAAGATATTGGTAAGGTCATGCGACTTGTCGTAATCCTCAATATTTTCTTTACAAAAGCCCATTCCGTAATTTTCCTTGGTAATACCTAACACTTCATTTGTCTTGAAAATATCATGGATATTCTTGCCATAAAGTACACCTTGGTTACACTCGATGAAAGAAACAATCTTCCTCCACCCATCATAATAATCATATTGGTACAACATGGTCATAAGGAAGTCAACCCAAGCATGAGTTTTGGCAATGGTAAACGGTTCAACCCCCAAATAGCAATCCTCAAACACTTTAGTCCTCTCTTGTGCGGTCAAGTCTGCCGAACGCAAGCACTTAGACAATTCCTCAAAGGACAAAGCCGTAGATATTCTGTAGTCACCACCCTTAATATCCACATACTCCAATAAGAAGTAGTTGACTTGGATAAGAGCCTTTTCCTTATAAACACTTTCTACTTGATAGACAACGAAGATTTTATCCTCACTTACTATCTTACTAATTTGTTTCCTTTTCATTTTTAATCCTTTCTATTATTGATACATCCTACGGTTCTCCAATAACTATAACCTTTTGGTGGTCTTATTCAGCCACTCGTGAAAGCACCTCCACTCGTTTTCAATATCATTCTGCCAATCGCTAGTTCCACTTGTTAAAGCATTACTCTTAGCAGTTGAAAAGCTGTAGGCTGTTGATATGTTGGAATCCATCAGATATATCAGTTTTTGAGTTATAGGCACATTTTCTCCTATCAGCAACCTATGAAGGATGCTGCCAATTCCTCAGTGCCACTTAAAGGTCTTGGAAATTACACCTATTCTACTATGTGTAGGAGGTGCTGCCGATGGCTACAGAGCGTAGTTGAGAGGGTGGGTATTTGCAACTACCTACCGAAAACTAGTATCTATCAACCTAGTCTGCTGCCGATGTGACGAAAAGCTCTCTAATCTTGGAAACTCGGTTGGTCGTAGAGCTTGATTCCCAATGGTTTCCTTGATTTCCGTCCCATGCAAAGGTACGAAATTTTTTTGGACTGACCAAGGAGATTTTGGTTAACGGCTGTTAATTTCCGTTTCTCATGGCTTCCATTACCCTTGCATGGCAAAGATATATCCAATATCTGTAAAAAGCAAATATGGGAGCCTCTAATTGATAGAGACCCCCATATTTTTAAGGTTTCCTTGCATTTCCTTGCAAATCCTAACAGCCCTTGGATAACCGATGTGGCACGTCCGCATGAAGTACCATACGCCAACGCTGCCCTTTTCCCTGAAGATGCTCACGTATGCCGCTTTAAGTTCTTCATCACGTTCAACACCTTGACATGCAATCATCTTCTCTCTGTTGAATTTTCCCTTATCAAGACTGTTTGAAGCGATGTACTTCAAGATGCTTGATGGGTTATTGCAGTTTGCCTTATGGCTCACGAGGCGCAAGTGGTTCAAGTTATTGTCACTTCTGTCAGTTGATAAGTGGTCAATCTCATAGCCCTTTGGGATTTCACCTACCCAAGCCATCCATACAAGCCTATGCACGTAGAACTGTACCATCTTGTCCTCATTGTTCCTCAGTCTTACCGTCTCATACCCATTCTTGGCCTTTGTGTGAACTAGTTCCTTTCTCTTTAACGTAATGCCTTGTTTGGTGACATACTTCTTTCGTATAATCCTTCCATTGGAATAAACCTCATAGTGTGGAAAGCCCTTTAAAATCTTATAGTTCATTGGTATATTTATTAATGTCGTTATTGGGGTGTTGGGGTTTCCCACTTGTGCAATGGGAGTGAGAAACCCCACACCTTACATCAATAAATATTCAATTGGTTACGAAAGTTACTTCTGTTTGGTGTCATATCTGTGAAAAGCATCACCAAGGACTCTTGAAAGGTCGTTGAGAGCCTTGAAGAAGGCTTTTCTCTCTTCCTTGGTATAATCCTTCAACAGTTCAATGAAGCTATGATGAGCCTTTGTAAGAAGGCTCATGTAATTATATCGGTTGGACTGCGAAACTTCGTGAAGCAAGTCCAAGCAAGTGTTTAACGTATTGGTATCAATGGAAGGTTTGAAGGACTCCAAGACTCTGAAAGCCTTGGCTATTTCCTTATTTCCCCTTGGTGTAAGCAAACAATTCTCTTTAGGTTGGTATGGATTAGAATCATCATTTCTCTCAATCTGCGATTTCGATTCATTCTGATTCTCTTCAACTCCTTCTGTAACTACTGCAAAATCTTCTTTTAACTTATTACTTTTTACTTTATTCTCAACATCCAATATAGTATTAGAGTCTTCAAGTGATGTAGTATTAGAGTTATGAAGTGGTGAAGTATTGTCGTTTTGAAATGATGAAGTATTGCTGTTTTGCTGTTTTACAGTATTATCGTGTTGTTGTGTTATAGTATTAAAAAGGGGTGGATTTTCCACGGCTTGTACACCAAAATAGCATTTCAAATCATCAATCCCATCCTTGTTTCCAAGATAGGTATAGTTCCCATCCTTACTTGAAATGGCACAGATGCTGTTAAGGTAAGGCTCTTGCATGGCATCAGCATTTGGAATTGATGCTATTCTCTCAATCTTGGCCTTGTTCATCTTCCAACATGCCCACATTCTGCTGCCGCTCTCGACTCTTACATCAATCACCTTGCTTCTGTAAAGTCCCTCAACAGCCCTTTGCAGAGTGCCCTTGTCACCAAATCCGCAATGTGACATCAATGACTTCATTGTGTACTGAAACCAACCATCTTCGGTGATAAGATGCTCATTCACGCTAGAAGAGTCATATCTTCTCCAAAGGTGTGAGAATACCATAAAGCAATTGGAATCCATGATGAATGGAATGTTTGTAATCTCGTTTGTGAAGTGTCTCACTGCAATCATCTGATTGCCCATCGTTAACGTCTTTTTCATTGTATCTCAATTTTGAAACTTATCGTTGGTTTAACTAACTAAGGGAGGGAAACCAAACCAACTTACCAAAGATTTCCCTCCCAATCTAAAAACCAAAACTTATTATGTTGTATTGCAGTTAATAGGAATTATGGCAAAGATATAAAAATAAAATAAGAATCCCAAATTTTAGGCACACAAAATATCAATATCATCCAATTATTATATAATGTTCGCACATGCGCACGTTAAGAGCCTTATTCCAACCCACCTTGATAACTGTCCAAAGACACGGTGTAAAGCCCTCTACGGCTCAGGAATCGGCTTCTATTCCAATCCTACAGATATAATCCATCCTCGATGGGACTATTTTCAAAGAAAAAGTTTGGTAGATATTGGATTTTTGTCTAATTTTGCAGCAGACATTAGCATTATGGTCTTTTTCTTGTACTATAGGTGCTTATTGTTTTTTGCATTGACCTCCCTCACATAGGGAGGTTTTTATATCCCCATGTATCACCCATACCCACTCCCATAGACCACCCCCCCAGCGTCCACCGTGAGGGGGAGGGGGTTTTAGGACGGTACTTAAATGGCAAACAGTTGGGTCTATCAAAAAAAAATTCCAGAAAAAATTTTTGTAAAAATTTCAGAAGTAACCTTGATATTTTTTCGAGAATCCTTATATTTATAATAAAGGTAACTTCTATTTTATATCATCAAATACTAATATTTCAAATCAGAATCTATGTAATAATGAAAAGAGTGATTAGAATGACAGAAGAAGAACTTCAAGGATTGGTTAACAGAAGTGCTAAAAAGATTCTAAGTGAGCATATCAACAATAACAATGAGATTAAATTGGCATATAAAGAGCTTCAACAGATGGGAAAGCATCTTTCCTCAATCGGTTTAAGGCTCGATGGGACGGAATATCAACCGCTTTATCAGAGAATGAGGGATGCCATAGTTGAATTGAATAACGCATTAATCAAGCAGTTAAGGGGAAACACATGAGTTACTTCTGCATCGACACCATAAAAGAAGAAAAGGAGAATATGATAATGGAATCAGAACCAATGACAATTGAAAAGAAGAAAAGAGACCATAGGGGAAAGTTAAACCCACACTTCGGCCACGTTTTGACCCAAGAAACCAAGTCCAAAATAAGCAAGAGTCAATCGGAGAGGTATGATATGATTCGCAAGCTAGTTAAGAAAGGGATGCAGCAACCAATGACAGAGGAAAGGGTTAAGCAGATATGCAATGAAGTTATAGATGAGTTCTGTAAGAAGAACTTAATCGAAGTGAAGGAAAAGAATAATAAGAAACCAATGAACATCAACTTATGAAGAATAACTATAAGAAATTGAAGAAACAGAATGAAGCACTTAAACAGAAAAACGATACGCTTCAATTTGATAACAACTTTCTAAGGACATCTAGGGATAATATGGCCTCCATGTTCAACATAGCAAGCAAGGAAAGGGATAATGCCATTCTCGCAAGCAAGTACATAACCCATTTGCTCCTATTGATGGACGCTCTAGACAAGATTCTGCATGAGGATGCTACTTTGGGATTTGTGGTTAAAAAAGCCATCTTTGACTTCAAGGCAAAGCTCAACGAAGGACTGTTAGACATCAAGACAGATGGGGAAAACACATGGTTTGATGGGGATTACGATGATATTTAATTGAACAGATGAAGATGGAAAGTTACAAAAAGGGAAAGAATAAGGCTTCTGAAACAATGAGGAAATTGGGACTCGAATACGGTAACTTCAATGAAATGGAGAAAATGAGGATATATTTGGAGTATCACCCAGAGGTATTCACAGAGGATTTCATGGAGGAATTGGCAGACAGATTCCTCAATTATTTGACCGTAAGAAAGAAGATAAAGGAAATGTGGCCGCAGTTGTGCCGTGATAACATAACTAACTTCGACATTATACCAAATGACTATGACAAAATCAAAAAGATATTCAAGGATAGAAAACCACCAAAAGGGGTACGCATGCAGTAATGAACCTCTATACACGAAAGAGGATTTCCTATACTACTTCGAGAATCGCCTACAGCAGATGATTCAGAATGAGTTTGATGCCCACTTTAGGCAGTGCTTCTACAGCTTGCCATTTTAAGTGGTTAATAACACGTATTCTAAAGCAATTGTTACTAACATTATATTGTAAAAACCAAGCGTGGTTTTGGGGCTGAAATCTTGCCGAAAACACCGAAAACTATTTATTTTATTAGGTTTCAGCCCATTTTTATCACTTAATGATGATGCAATAAGTCAGCCTATGAGGATGGTAGAAAAACAGATTCATCTTCATAGCCAAAAATAAAATTTGAATTATGCCAAAGAGAATAAATATATTGGAATCCCAGTGGGGACACGTTGAGTCGCAATTGCCGAAAGCGGAGAATGATTGCCTCCAGATGCAGATTGTGGACACCAAGCAAGATGCAAGGGAATATATCGATAAGGCTTTCAAGCTTGGTATAAAATATGCAAAGGCTAGGAATGACCTTTACATGAGAAAGGAGATAAAGAATAAGCTTGACGGCCTTGTTCAAGCTCTTGATAAAGATGAATAGGTCTATTTTATAATTTTTTTCCGTATCTATCAGTTTGGGGGTGTAACAGTTTCTGCTGCTACACCCCTTCACTTATGCTTCGTTGTCGATTTTGAAATGTTTTTGGGTTTTTAGTGGTTACTATAATTGAAATTGGTTAAATAACATTAATTCAGCAAAAACTAAATTTTAAAATAAACTCAGATTATAATAAAATGCCTAAATTTGCATAACTAATTGAATATCAGTATGAACAAAATTGGCAAATACAACCACCAAAAACAACCACTGAGAGTGCCAAAACCTCTCGAAACGCCTATATACAGAGAATTTGAAATCATTGAGTGGGAATAACAAAAATGCAGGGTTTTAGCCCTGCATTTTTAGTTATCGTTTCTTCTTCGGCTTCGGCTCTGGCAATGCCTTGCACGTCTCTCTCACCAGCTTTGAGAGATAGTCGCGGTCGTCCACATCGGCGATATAGAAATAGTCCTTCGCCCCCTCATACGGCGGGCGCATCTCGATGGTACGCAGCAACGGCCGGACTTCATCCGTCGGCTTCAGATAAAACCAGTCGTCGCAGATCAGTCCGAATATCTTCCCGTCGCAATAAATACCATAGTCACCAAACATCTTTTTGGCCACTATCTCCCCCGCCCCACCACACTGGTCAGCGATATACTGTACAAAGTCTGAACTACTTGCCATCATTTCATGTTTTAAGAGATTCAATAGAATATAGCGAGCCATCGTGAGAAAAAGAAATCATAGACACGATAGACACCATCAGTCTGGGTAATCAGATCGGATTTCAGTAATAGCTTAACAGCAGACTGGATGCTGCTGGCACTTCCCAGATTGTACTTCTTGATAAACTGCTGTGAGGTGATATTGCGGGCTTTGCCTTCCTTAGCGATAGCCTGAAGCACAGTCTTTTGTCTTGGAGGGAGGTTGGAAAGCAGTTCCCTGTAACTGGTTTCCTGGGCCAGGATAATGTTGCGCTCGGCAGTCTCTATCTGCTCCAGCCGACAGGTCTCACCGTCGGGCGTGAGGGCATAAAGCTCATTCATCATCATCTGAACAAACCAAGTGTAGCCTTCATACTGCTGCCAGACGGTCTCTATCACTTCGGGATCAATCCGTTTATTCCTATCCACGAAGAGCCTGATGGCGAAATCTTTATAGAAGGGAACAGGTATTGGCTCCAGTCCCATACTGACGGCACTCTGATAAAATGGCTTAGCTGGCGAATTAAACATCAGGCTCATCACGTGCCGTTTACTGCCAGAAAAGATAAACTGAGCCTGGCGGCATTGCTGAATCTTTGTACGGAGCAGCGCCTCGACATTCTTCTCTGCATACTCAGCTATCTGCTGAAACTCGTCGATGGCCACGATACAAGGTTTATCGGCTTCATTCAGATAGGTGAAGATCTCGTCAAGCGTTGTCTGCGGAGTCAGGATGTCTCCGAGTCCCAAGTCAAGCGTGGGGAGACCGCTCATCGGGTCAAGCTTGGCACCGATGCGCAATGAAGCGATTGTCTGGAAAAACTTCTCCTTCCATGCCGTAGTCTTAGGCTTGAGTTGCTCGTAAATCTCCTTTCCCAGGATATACACCAGTTCGTTCAGCGAAGTAGTGGCGTAGATATCAATAAAGAATACATAATATTGC
>JAJJKT010015850.1:0-13701 GCA_023805755.1 Eremoplastron rostratum | reverse complement strand
AGTTTGATTAATTAATATATTTTATCTAATAAGTATAATATAATAATTATTAATATATATATATATTATATTATTAATATATAAATATTTTTGTTTTTATTTAAATCACATTATCTAAACTATTAAAATCATATCCAAAGAAATTAGATTGATATTTTACAACAGACAAATTAATAAAAATCTGTTTTAATTGTTGATAATTTTTTATTTGGAAAAAATATCCTTCAAATAATCCTTCTAAAAATGAATCAATATTATTAATTTTATCTTTTTTAATTTCTTCATCATAAGATAATAAATACACGCTTACATTTTTTTTATTTAATTCACCAACTATACTTAAACATTCATTCACTGATGTAAACCGTATATCATCAGAATTTATAAACATTATTATTATATAATCACTTGTAGGTTCTTCTGAAGAGGGATAATTTTTAATAATTGAATCAAATATATTATATAACTCCATAAAAGGAGAACTTTTATTTGGAATAAATGAGTCCGTTAATTCGAACGTATTTTTAGTTTTTTGAATTTTTAGTAAAAAATAGTCCAATTGTTCCATTTTAAAGTATACCGTTTTTTTCCCGTTGTTAGCAAATTGGATAAAACTAAATTTATCATTTTCATTCATAACAAAATATTTTTGGAAATATTTAATTATTACATCTTTTAATTCTATACCATTTACTTTTTCTAAAATTTTTTCACTTAAACATAATGTTATTATTTTATTTAAAGTTTTATTTTTATAATGAAATGAATTTAATTTCGATGTTTGCATTTCCTTTTTAAAAGTAGATGAAAAAATACTTCTTTCGGTTCTAGTATCTGAAATATTTTGATATGAAGCAGAATAACTGCTATCCCCTAAAGATTTTTCATTTTTCTTTTTAATCATTTTACTATTTGTATTTTTAACATTCATTCTTGAAAATATTTTATAAATATATTTTTTTGTCTTTTTATATTCTTTTAAATGGGAGTTATTGGCTAAAAAAGTTGCATCCACTTTATTTAATTTTTGCCTATTTTTATCTAAAAAAGTTTGGAGAAATATTGCACTATGATAGTGAATGTTACTTATAAGGAAAGGCGACGTTTCAAAAATTTGTAAAATTATCCAACTGGAGGCGAAGGGTTTATTGAAGGAATAGCATATCCTTTCGATAGTAAATAAAATATAATGAAAAATATTATTTTCTATAAAAAGCATTATTTTCGGATTGTAATTTTTTGAGTGATAGTCTTTGAAAGACTTTGAAAATTCAAAAAATAAAGATAAAGCTTCATTTATATTATTAATAGAATTTGGATAATCATTTAGTTGAATATAACATTTTGAAATCATTATTAAAGAATAAATAATTTTAATTTGATTTATTCCAAGCATTACATTTATATTTTTACATTCAGTGAAATTTTTTATTGCTTCTTTAAAATAATTAATTCTCTTATCTTTATCTTTTTTGGTTTTGTTTTTATTTCCGCCTGCTGTTTGTCCACTATTGGCATTATTAATTTCATTCCCTAATTTAAATTTAGTCATTGCATATAAATACATAAATCTTTGTTTAAATATATTCAAATTAATTATAGTTAATAAATTTTCTTCAATTTTTTCAAATTTAGAATATTCATTAATATAAGAAAAAGTACTCGATCTTTTAATAGAGTCTTTAATTTTATCTTCATATTCACTATCTTTGCCCGCAGTTGCTATATTTAAATTCTCAATTATATAAGATATTGTTGAATTTAATTCATTTTCCGCTAAATTAAAGGATTCATTTTTATAATGATAAAAGCCTAAATAAGAATTGCAAATTTCCTTTATATTTTTTTTATCTATATCTTGAACTAAATTATAAAATTCAAGATTATGTTTTTCTAAAAAATATTCTTTTTCAAAAACTTGTTTTATTATTAAAGATTTCCTCATTATTTCATAAATATGTTTTAAATGAAACATTTCTTTATTAATTGCCATTATTTTATCTTCTTTTAAAGTACTGTAAAAGAAAGTTGGAGTTTACCGCCTATCCCACCAAATTAAATTTTTTAAATTTTTTTTAAAATTTTTAAATTTGGGATATACGTTACATCAAAAATATATTTGTAGGGGGAACTATAGGATATTTTAAGATATTAAATTTTTTTGAATCATTAGTGATATTTATTTGTTTTAATTCACCAATTATTTTATTTATAGGATTTAACCTTATTAATTTTTTATTTCTTATTTTTTATAAATGTAGATATTAAAAATGTTTAAGCCGAATGAAAATTCAGAGAGAAAGTTAAGTATTAAAATACCGTACTCGCCGGTGTCATTTACGACACTTTTTTTTTTTTGGCGATCTTAAATGACGTGTACAAAAAAATTTTTTTTGAATAAAATTTTTTAGGATATATTGAAAGTGACAGAGATGTAAAATTTTTCAAATTCATAAATGATGTGTCGACAAGCTCGTAAATGACACCGGAGCGTACGGTATATTAGTATTTAAAAATGAAAAAAATCGCTAACAATAAATATAGATATATAAATTTATAACATATATTTTTTGTGACTTAGCTCCTTCTTTGTCTGGAAAGTTATGGAAAAATCAAGGACATATTTTGAATTAAAAATATTGGTTAAGGAAGGAGCTTCAATTTCTCCATTACTTTTATATAAATAAAAATTTGAAAATTTTTCTTTAAAAGGGAAAATAAAAAAATAAATTCCCAAAATCAAGAAACTTTATCAAAAGTTAATATTTTATCTATATTTTGTAATACTTGATAATAATAAAAGAATATTAAGTCATAAAATATAAATACCATAAACAACGAATTTATCCTCCTTCAAAAAAGATTTTTTGATGAACAAAAGGGACAAAATGTTTATCATTTCAAGAAAATCCTTTTTCAAAACTCATAAAAAATCGAATATTTTTGGAGGGGGGATTGATATGTACCGAAAATTTTTAAATTTAGATAATTGCCTTATAATTGAAGTCTTTTTAAAATATATTTATATATATAATTAATTGCATTTAACAATAAATTCATAGATTTTGGATTTTAAATACCCTTATTGAAATTTTTATAAATTGATTCTTATAAAGGGTAATTAAAAGGTAAAATAATTCCTTAAAAATCCTAAATGAATTTAAGCTATAAAAGGGGGATAAATTGGTTATTTAAAGATAAATTTTTTGAAATCTTAGTAAAATTAATTGGGACAAATTCTATGATTTATATTAATAAATTTAAAAATTGAAATAAATTAAAATTTAAAAATTATAAAATAAATAAAAATAAATGATAGATGATCCCAAAAGAAGTAAGGGAATTTATGATTTTGTAGAGCAAATTAAAGAGACTTCTATAAGAAAACATTTTGGCAAAGAAAAGAAAATGACAAAAACTCTTCAAAGAAAAGATTTTCTATTTTGCGAACCACCAGAAGTAATTCTCCAGAGTAAGTAAATTATAATGTAACTGTTTGATGATTATATTTTATAGATGTTGAAAAAAATAAAATGTATGAAGTTCCAGTGAAAATCTATAATATTTCAAAAAAAACAAAAAGTGTTAATATAAAACATCCCCATGGACTATTTAAAGTTGATACAGACAAAAAAAATAAGCGTTCACAAATATCTCCAGGTATGCATTTAGAACTTATTGTAATTTTTGAAACTGAACAAAATATAACAGAAGATCAATTTGATGAAATTGTAATTTCAAGTGAAAATAATTTTAAATTAGTTTTACCTCTTAAGGCTTATCTTCCTCAGCCTTTAGTTCAATTTGAACCTCTTATAAATCTAGGATTTGTACCCGTTGGTACAAAAAAAATGGATATAATTCAATTTTTGAATGACGGTGCCCTTGGAACAAAAGTAGAATTAAAATTAGATAAAAAAGATGAATTAAGATTAGATACTGATAATATATATCTACCTCCTTATAATCCAAAAATCCCTGAAGAAAAGAGAAAACAAACTATAACTATTACATTTGAACCTACTGATACTGAAAATTTACATGAAAAAATAGAAGTAAAACAAGTCGTAGGAGATAAAATTTTAGGATATATAGAAGTAATTGCAACCAGTGTTGTACAACAAATGTCAATAGTATTTGAAGAGGGAGGAGGTCCCCAAACTGATATTAATTTTGGATTATTATATCATGGGCAAAAAAAGGAGTGTTCTGCATTTTTAGTAAATAATGGGCCTAAAGAAATGAATTATAAATTTTTTTTCCACCCGAATAAAAGTAGGAGAGATTTTAATGGAAATTATGATGATGATGATTTTGCCAGTACCCCTGAAGAAGCAGGACTAGAAATGACTCAAAGAATTTTAAGTGCAGAACCCGTTCAAGGCTTTGTAAAACCTTATTCTCAGATACCGATTAAATTTTTATGTAATACAAAAATAAAAAAGCAGGAAAAAGGGTGGAAAGTAACTTTGTGTCCAGAATATGATATAAATAATAAAGATAAACCAAAGAATTTAAGAGATCAATTAAATAAAACAGAACATTTCCAAAGCTTAGCAGCGGTTAAATTTGAAGAAGCCTTTGTGAATAAATTAAGTGCAAAAGACACAGAAGAAGATTTTTGTAAAACTATTACTGTTTATATGGAAGTAAAAGCTTTATATCCTGATATAACAATTGATAAAACAAGTTTAAATTTTTGGGAATGTAATGTAAAAGAAAAAAAAGTAATTTCAATAACTATTACTAACAAAAATGAAGAATTGCCTATTGATTTTAATTTTGGAAAAATCCCGCATTTTACTGTTGAGCCAAATAAGGGAATTATTAAGCCTTCTTATATGCAGAATTTAAGCCAGGTTACCGTGAATGTTTATTTTCATCCAGAAAATATTGGAAAATTTGCTGATGTTTTAGTTATGAAATATGTTAATAATATGTATGAAATTCCTATAAGAATATTTGGTATTTGCAAAGGTACAAAAAAATTTGGAAGTACTTTACCTGTTATAGATGGATTTAATAAGAATAAGAGATATATTGATAAATTGGCTTCTTCAACAAATTACCAATTCGGCCAAACACAACAAGTAACTAAAGTCCCTGATGAATTGGCTTTAGATTTTACTAGAAAGCCTTTTCAAAGAATTGATCCTGGATTAAGGATTAAAAAATTTCATAAAAATATGTTCAATGAATTAGTGTTAAAAGTTCAAAAAAATGATGATTTAAAAGGTTTTACAACAAAAGGATTTAATCCCTCTGGAGAATTAATTAAAAATTTTGAAAATAATTTTTCAATTTATAGAAGTATTTATAATAATAAATCATTTGCAAATGCTGAATTAGTTAGAATGAGAAAAGAAAGAAAATTACATAAACAAATGACTCATATTCAAATAGATGATAAAGATAATGTTAAAAATATGCAAAAACAAATAAGCTCTGTAGAAGAATTAAGTAATTTAAATGGAAATAGATTAGCTAGCCCTAAATTGAAATTACCAGAGCCAAAAGATAATTTATGGGTGGTTAAACCTATTGGTCAATATGAGCCAATGTATATGGAAGAAAATATTCAAAAAACAATTGGTAAAACTCCCGATGATATTCCTGAAGTATATGATTCTCGGAAAAAAGATAAAGATGGTGGTACTGGTGAAATTCCAAGGACTCACCAAGAAATTAGAGAATGCAATTTAGAATTATCTGGAGAAGATTTGCAAAAGATTCAGGTAGGGTGCAAAGAATTAAAAATGGGAACTATTTTTAAAAATTCTGAAAAAGCCCAAACTTTTTGGGTCAAAAATAATCACAGAAATCATATTTTTATAAAATTAGAAATAGATAATAATATGCCTGATTTACAAAGAACTTATCCAAAAAGTCATGTAATAGCTCCTGGAGAAATGCAAGGATTTAGAATTGTATTATTTTCTTCAATAGTAAGAAAAAGCATATATCCTGTAAAATATACTATAAATTATAAACATTCTTTTAAATTGAGAGTATTCGCAGAGATTATTTTAGTTAAATTAGATATTCAAAATACATTTAATAAATTTACTTTCAGAAATGATAAATTTGAAAAAGATAAAGTTGAAATGAGTGTAACACAAAGATTACGTTTATTTAATGGAGGAAATGCTCCTGCTGAAATATTTTGGGATAAAAATAAGGAAAAAGCTTTTAGTATATCCCCTATGAAAGATACAATAATGCCACATACAGAAAAAGAAGTAACAGTCATTTTTAATCCATTTAATAGTACAGTCCAAAGAGAAAAATATCCAGATGAATTTAAATTAAATATTGTAAATGGTGAAGCAATAAATTTCCCTGTAGAGGGATTAGTATCTTCATGTAATGTAATATTTGGAGGGGACGGGGATACAGTCAATTTCGATATGGTCCACACCGGTGTATCAGCAACAAAATTATTTTCTCTAAAAAATGAAACAAGTCGAGTAGTTTCAGCATATCAAATCCAAAATCCACTACCAGATGTTTTATCTTTCCGCGATGCTGCTGGATATTTAACAGACAAAATTAAAACTATTTTAGTCACTATTAATTATAAAGAGCCAAATCCAGAATTTGAATGTGAAGTTCCAATCCTCATAAGAGGAGGAAAGGGCTTAACTTTAAAAATAACTGCTAATATCGTGCAACCTGAAGTTATTATAGAACAAAATAGTTTTGATTTCGGTGGTGTTAGTTTTAATGAACAGAGCACAAAAGTTTTGACCTTTAATAACAAATCTCATTTATCTGCTAATGTTATTGTGAATTTGAATAGTGATTTAAGATTTAGAGATTTCAAATTAATTTTACAAGAAAAAGAAAAGGAAAAAGGAATAATAATAAAGCCATTAGAAAAAGAAAAAAAAGATGAAACTTTCGAAGAAGAAGAGGAATCAGAAGAGGAGGAAAAAAACGAAGAAGATAGTAGTGAAAAAGAGAATTCTCATGAATTAAGAGAATTTATGATAACTATTCCTAAAGAAGAAAAAGCAAATTTCGATTTTATTTTTTGTCCTAATTCTTTTGATAACGACGTTTTTGATTTTGAAACAAATTTCCAATTAGTAGGTGCAAACGAGGAATATAAAGGCTTAAGAAGAAAAATATATGGAAAAAAAATTGATTCGGTAATTACCATAAGTGATATGATAGTTAAATTCCCTAAAACATTTATATATGAAAATATTACTAATTTCCAAACAAAAGAAATAAAAATAGGTAGTGTACAACAAAATAAATCATTAAAATGGAGTTTTATACTTCCTGAAGAAATGGTAAATGAAGGGGTATTTGATATAATTAATAAAAAAGGAGAAATTCCTGCAAATCAAGATATTTTTGTTTCTATAGAAATAACTTTTATGCCAAAAGTCCAAAAAGAATATAAAGGTCAAGTTACATTAAGAGTAGTGGATTCAGATGGTATAATAACAAATAAAGTTATTAGATTAGAAGGTGAAGGTCAATTCCCTAGATTATATTTTGATAAAAGGGAATTGATATTACCAATAGTTCCTTTAGGATTCGAATCTTCAATTAAATTTAAAATTAAAAATGAAGGATATGAAAATGAAGAAATAAATGCTGAATTTGAATCATATCCCCAAGGGGTTTTACCTCTAAAATTAATTTGGACTGATAATAGTCATAACATTGGGTTAATGAAAAATGAATTAAAATGTGAAGTTAAATTTATGTCTTTGAAACCAATCACTTTTACAACAAAATTAATATTTTATGATAAGGAAGGAAAACAATATCCAATTCAGGTGGCCGGGACCACAGATAATTGCCTTTTTACTAATTATTCCTTTTTCCAAAGGACTGAAAGAAATTCTTATGAATTCATTGTAGATAAAGAAGCACATGCAATAAATTTGAAAAAATCAATTATAAATAATGAAAATACAAATACAAATAAAGAAGAAGAAAAAGAAAAGGATGAATTAGATGATGAAAAAAAAAGTGACAAAAATTCTTCAAGTTATGCCGGTTCCTCTGTGGCAAAAAATTCTGGTGGTCTATTAGGATATAAAAAAATAAATAATGATATAATTGATAGAAATTGCAAAATGGTTAAAAAATATATAAAAAATGTCCATTTAGATGAAAATTTCAAACAAAATTATGCTTTTAAAGTATTCCCCGATGATATAGTAAAAGATAATGGAAAAATAATTTATATCTTAATTAAAAACTTAATAGGAAAAGAACCCCCAGGTAAAATTGTTACATTAGAAAATGATATGAACCAAAGAGCTCTTCAAGTAAGAGAACAATATTGTCAATTAATTAGATTTTTGCAAGAATGTGGAGCAAGTCTAAACACAGTATTTCCAGAATATTTATTAGAACTAAATTTATATAAGAAATACATTGCTTTGGATAAAAATAGAATAAAAGTATTAGATCCTAAATGGGATAAAAGCAAAAGTCTCCCTTTACAATGGAGATACTATCACAGAGAATCATGGGTTCTATTAGTTTACCAAATTTTAAAAATATTTTATTTATCACGTGTTAATATTAGAGCATTGTCCCAGGCTGTAAAACATTTACCAAATGATTTACAATCAAGATATGCTAATCCAAAATTACCACCTTCTAATGTGTATTCAGCTTCTGAAATAATTTTATTAAAATGGGTTTCTGCATGTTATGAATATATTAATCCTCATTATAATAGAAATATAATTACCTTTTCAAATGATTTTGCTGACCCTTCTATATTAACTTCAGTTTTAATTTCATATTTCCCGAAAGAAGAAAGAAATGCTTCTAAAAAAAAGCAACAATCAAACGACATTAAAATAATTCCTTATTCTTCAATAATTAATATTTTAAAAGATTATGGAATTTTTACACATATTAAAAATTTACAAATAACACCTACAAGTATTCCTAATGCAAGAGAAATGGTCTTATTTTTAACTATGTTATTCCAAAATTTCCAACATTTCTATCCAAAGGATACAATACAATTTTCTTGTATATTAGGAGACAGTATAATAAAATCAATAACTTTGATGAATCCTACAAATAAAACTCTAGAATATGCAATAAAACATGAAGGGAATGATTGCTTTAATTATCCTAATATGAATGAAATAAAAATAGAGCCAAATAAAGAATTAGAATATCAAATAACATTCAAATCAAAATTTTCTAGTAGAGTTGATGGAAAAGTATATTTCATTAATAGAAAACCAGGATGGGCTTCTCAAGCAGCGCCAATAGTATATAATTTAGTATCAAATATAACAGGTAGAAGATCTTTAGAATATAAGATAATATCAACTAATTTATATAGTCAATTTGCTTATAAATTACTAGTAAAAATGCCTTTTCCTAATCAAAAGGGAGAATTCGAGGTTCATTTAGAACAAAAAAAGAAATTCACAGTTCAAAAGAAAAAAGTAGGAAGAGCTGCAACAAAAGGAAATTCAAATGAATTATTATATAAAGTGTTTATGTTGAAAGGAGAAGAAGACGGTAAAGCTATTGTTAAATTTAATAACCCAGAGGGAATTGCTGAAGTAACTATTTATTATTTACCTGTTGAATTAGATACTTATGAATGCAATGTAATTTTTTTGAAAGAAAATGTAGGAGAGTTTCAATATACAATAGAAGGTAGAGTTGAAAGACCCATGCCTAAAAAGGCAGAAACAATTGAAGAAACATGCAATGTTGATGAAATGAAAGAATTCTATTTAGAAATTAATTTGGAAAATAGTTATCTAAGAAATGCCGTTGATATGCTAAAACCTATGGAAAAAGCAATGATAGGAGGAAAACCCGCAACTATGAAAATGATAGCACAAAAATTAATACCTTCAATGGATAAAATGACTTTTTCAGTAGAATCAAATAAAAGCTTTTATATTGTCCCAGGGACAATTTTCCCTGGGTCTGTACCTGACCCTCCACAAGACCCAAAAAAGCCTGGAGTGGTCACTAAAAAGAAAAATTCAATGTGGTTAAAAGTTAAATTTAGTAGTAAAACTTGTATGATATATGAAGGAGATATTACTTTGACTAACCTTGATAAACCAAATGATATAAGAATTTATAAATTATATGTTGATGTAAAACCGAAAGAAATAAGGGCGACTTTGGAATTTTTCTGTCCTTTGAAAGAAAAAATAACACAAAAAATACCTATAGAAAATAGAAGTGATAAAGATTGGATTATTCAATCTGAAATAACAGGTCAAACTCACGGATTCTTTAGAGTTGAAGCAGATAAAAAAATAAATAAGCACTCTATTACAGATATATTATTAACCTTTTCTCCGACTGAAAAAATTTCTGTTAATGGTATGCTTAAATTAGTTAATAATTTTACTAGTGAAAAATATTTTTATACTTTAATAGGAAATGTTGAAGACCCATTAGCTGAAGATAATATAGAGATAACAAATATTAATGCTAAAGAAACACAGAAAAAATTAATTACTTTTAATAATGAATTAGACAGAGATGTTACATATAATGTAGAAACAGATTTAGACGAAGTAATAAGTGGTCTTTCTTCTTTTGTGATAAAAGCCAATTCAACATATGTTTATGAAATGAAAATAAGGCCTTTATTAGGAAAAATTTATTTCGGTCGTATTATTTTTAGAGATGACCATAAAGGATATAAATGGTATACTGTGAGAGTTGAAGCAAAAAGTCAAATTCAAGCAAAAACAATAGAAATGAAAACAGTTATAAGAAAAGGAGTTTTCATAGAAATTAATCTAGAAAATCCAACTAATGAGCCTGCCATATTTAGAATTGATTTTGATTCTGACTTATTCCTGTTTGGGGAGAGGGACGTAAAAGTAAATTCTAATTCAACAGTTGAATATAAATTACTATTCGCACCTTTAAAAGTCGGTATCTGGGAAAATGTTATGCTACATATATATAATGATAGAATAGGAGAATTTTTATATAGATTAAAATTAATAAGTGAAGATCAGCCAATTATCGTTAGTGATCCAATTAAGGCAGAATTAGGAAAATATGCTGATTATCCTATATTATTGGAAAACCCAACTAAAGAAGAAGTTGAAGTAAAGTGTATAAATAGTAATAAAAAATTATTCCAAGTATTACAAGAAAAAATATATTTGCCTGGTGGTGTTAGAAAAGAAATAATAGTTAGATATATACCTTCAACTTTAGAAACAATAGAAGAATGTAGGTTAAGATTTGAAACTAAAAAAATAGGTAATTGGGAATATCTCCTCAGGGGAAGTGGAGTACCTCCTACTCAAATGGAAATAACCTATGTTCGTACCTATGTAGGTGGGGTTACTTCAGGACAAGTCAATTTCAAAAATCCATTAAATGAGAAAATTACTGTTAATATTGAATTAAAATGTGAAAAATTCCCAGATGCATTTGGCCTAATTAATAAAAAAACAAAATATCCTCTTGATTCTTCAAGACTGCTTGTTATTCCTTTTACTTTTAGGCCACAAATTTTAACAAAATATTCTGCAGATATTTTCGTTTATATAAGTAAAACTCTTTTTTGGAAATACCCAATAGAAGGTATAACTGAAGTTAAATCAAAAGGTATAGATTATACTTTTAAAACTAAAGCGAAAAAAATGTTTGAAACAAAAATATATTTGGATATTTCAAATTTACCAGAAAAAAATATAGATTTTAATGATTTTGGTTATATGTTAAATATTAAAGAAGAAAAATATAAAGCTCTTATAAATAAATGTCTAAATATTCAATTTGTCGATAAAAAGAGAATGGATACAAATGATATTCAAAATAAAAAATTACCTTTAGAAATCAAATTTTATCCATTAAGACCTTTCAAAACAGATATTGAATTTATATTAAGGAAGAAATCAGGTGGGCAATGGATATATAATATTATTTTGGAATCTACAGAGCCAGATCCAGATGATATTATTTACATTAAATCTTCTTTAGGAAAACAATCTTTTGTTGCTTTCAAATTACAAAATATATTTACTAAAGATGCAAAATTCATTGCATATTTTTCTCATGATAGTTCTAGTGAATTCAGCGTAAGTCCAAGAGAGGGAACACTTGATCAAAGTGGTAGAGATGGGACACAATTTGTTATTTGTTATTTGCCTGTTGAATATGGAAAAATTAAAATTGGAAAATTAATAGTTGAAACTGATGAAGTTGAATGGATTTTTGAAGTAAGAGGTTCTCATTTAGATTATAAACCTCCTGAAATTAAAACTAGTCATATATTAGAGCAAACAAAATCTAGCGAAAATAGAAAAATTGAATTTAAAAAATAAAGTATATCAATTATGTTCTGAAAAAGGATTTTTAATTTAAACTATAATTAATTATTTTTATTATAATTATTTTTTAATTTTTCTTTTGAATATGTTTGATATTTTTATAATTTATAAAAATTTAGTTAATTTAAATCAATTATTATTTGTTTATTTGGTATATTCTTATCATAGTATTTGACAAATTCTAAATATCCCATTATTATGGGTAGGAGGCTACTTTAAAATCCATCAAATTTTTACAGAAAACAATACAAAAAAATTATTTTTAATGAAAGGGAGGAGGGGGGATAAATAAAATTTCTTAAAATCTGTCAAATATTGTAGTTTTTTTAAGATTTATTTGTTTTTTGAATAAGAAAGTTAAAAAATAATTATACTTTTTTAAATAAAAAATTCAGCCATATATGAGAAATTTTAATCTTGTAAATTTTTTATTATTATATTTTTCCAGTTTCCATAGGTAAAAAAATAATAATTATTTAAATTTAATATGATTTTTACCTTATACAATTTAAATCTCTTTGATTTTATCAATCTAAACTGGAAAAAAATAATATATCAAAAATTCCTCCTAATAATTTTTATAATTAATTATAAAAAAGAGATATTTATTTTATTCTATCTTTTTTCTTCCGTCAGAAAATACTTTTAAAAATTAGATGAAATAAAATATTTCCCATTTCATTCCCCTATTCAATAAACCTTAGAAGATTAATAAATATTTTTATATTTCAAGAAAACACTATCTCTAATTTTTAAATTGTTTTATAGTTTAAGAAAAATCCCATTAAGAAAAAGACCGAGAAAAGAATCTGCAAGTATCGGAACAATACAAACGGCTAGTACAGAAGCTGCAAGCATCTTGAAAAAGTTTTTTTCTCTTCTTAAATCCAAATCACCGGATGTTCTGTTTACATGTGAAAACCAACACGCAAACAGAGCAGCAAAAGCTGTACCGAAAGTCGCACTGTAGTGCATAATTTGATATTCGGATAAAGGAAGTCGTCCTTCACCCAATATCTGAAATCCTATAGTTCCAATAAACATGATCAAAAAATGCAAAAAAATCACTCCAATTACCGAAAGTATCCTCTTTATCATTAGTTTTTTCTCTCCTTTGGATTTGATAAAACCATGATAAATCAAATACATTTCCATAAATTGAAGTGAATCTTAATGCAACCTTAATTCCGCTTTTACCCAACTATCTTCTTCATCAGCGCTGTATATTTCTTATCATATCCATATTTATCCCCGTACAGCAGCGCCTTCATAAGGATTGAATGAGCCTCCTTGTCTTTTCTGTAAACTGCGACCGCGCTGTAATATTTCTTAAGGTACTCATGAATATCCTTGTTATCGCGATCAACGTTCACGATGTATA
>JAJJKT010015849.1:0-13859 GCA_023805755.1 Eremoplastron rostratum | reverse complement strand
TAGTGCAAAAATAAAAATATTTTTAAAAAACTTATTTATCAAATACCTATTTCTAGGAATTTAAAGATTTCATGAATGAGATAATGGGTCTTAAATTCCTGGGCTTTTAGAGTAAAATTTTTATGAAAATATTTTTAGGAAGTTTCATGAAAGGGGCATTATAAAGGGTCTGAATTCCAATAAATACTGTATTTCAAATATAGTGAAGGAGTATAATAATTACAATTTAATTTTTATTGAAATTAATAGTTTTTTATCTAACATGTAGCCAATATAAACTAGAAAAATAATATATCAAAAACTACTAAGGTTAAATAATTGATATTTTTAAGTGATTTTTTTCTGAATAAATAATGCTAAAAGTCAATGGATATAAAAATATACTGGTGGATCAATAGTTTATAATGATACTTATTATGAAAAATAGAATAAATAAAAAATTTTGATAATTTAAATTTTATTCATTAAAAATAATAAAAAATTAAAATTATTTAAATTTTCATTTAATAAATATTATTTAAATCTATATCTATAAAATTAAATTAATCTTATATAAATAAGAATAAATAATTTAAGTTACATAAAATGAACGAAAGTTCTTCAAACAAAGAACAAAAAAGTTCAAATATCCCTCCTGGGGGAGGTGGATCTTTAGAAGAGTCAAAAAGAAATGACCTACATTCTTCAAATTCAAAAAATCCACACTCCCAAGCTACAGATAAATTGAAGAGAGGATTATCAGGATTTCAAAATCCTGCAGAAATAAAAGAAGATGAAAAAGTTCCAGACACAGAAGAAAACAAAGAAAATATACTTCACGGGCCAGATGAATCTATCTTTATAAAAAATCAAAAAATATCCAAAAAAGAATCTTTAAACCAGAAGAAGTACTATTTCCAGAGAAATATTACTAAAGAGCAAGAAGAAGCAGAAATAAAAATGAAGCTAGAAAAGGAAAAGAAAGAAAAAGAAAAAGCTAAAAAACAAAATAATCAAATTTCTACACAATTAATCCCTGTAAAAGGAAATAATTTCATTAGAAGTGAAAATTATGAAAAATTAGATTATCGTCAATTAGATCCAACAAAAAATGAAATATATAAAGCTATGATGGGAAAATATTCTTCATTAAGAGCAGGAATTGCATATATAAATCCAAAAGCAAATGAGCCACATGAATTAATAGAGGGAAGACCGCCAAGAAAAGTAATGATAGATCGTATGAGAAAAGTTTATGCTACAATTAATATAGAAACATTATTAAAACAAGCTGATATTGATTTTTCACAAGTAAATCCTTTAGATAGTTGGCTGCCTTTAGAATTCTTCGAAGATAAGGATTTAGATATATTTACTGCAGAGGAATGGATGGAAAAGGCAAAAGATAAAGAAAATGAGGGACATCAATTATATATTCAAGGTGTAGGACTTCATAGAGATAAAGAAGGAAAAGGTACTTGGAAAAGAGTTTTAATTGATTATTATAATCCAAAAACTGAAAAATATGAGGGAGTTTGGGATGAAGAAAAGGAGGAAAAAGAACCATGCTCTTTAAGCAAAATTTATCTTTTATTTGATGCAGAAAACCCCTTTTTATTCTGCAAAAAAGTTAAATTAGCATGTGAAGAAAGAGAAAGTGCTGAAAGTATTATAAGATATAATTCTTATATTGATAGAATGTTAATTGATCAAATTCAAGATATGAATGAAGATGTAAGAAAAAGGCTCCAAAATAATATAAAAAAATTAAGATTTTTAAAAGTTGAACAAAAAAATATAGATGATTTATTAAGAGATTTAAACTGTAATTATCTCAGAACCACTAATAAAATAATTTTCGACAAATTTTATTATTCTGATTCAAGCAATTTATTAATTATTGATAATTTAAAATTACCTCCAGAAATAATAAACAATCCAGATATTCACAAAGTTGAAGTAAGAGAAAAAGGATTAGAACCAATTCCTCCATATAACTATATAACAGCCTATAAAAATTTCACTTTTAAAACATTATTCTGTAAAAAGGAAATTGTAGACTGTCTTCAAAAGATAAAAGAAGAATGTAATAAAATAAGAAATTCAAATACTATATTTAATTTCGATATTAAAAAGCCTTTAAGACTCCAAGAATTTAAATCAAAACAAAAAGCAATGATAAATATTGTTGGAAAAAAATTAGATGAATGGGTTAAGATAATTAAAGATACTCTTGAAAAATCTTTAACAGGTGTCGGAAAAGGAAGTTTTAATCTTAATGTAGCATCAAAAGAAATATATGAATATTTAAAACTTAAAAAATATATGACTGTTGTTAAATGTTTAATGCAAGACGTATTACATAATTTAGTAACAAAATCTATGGAAAATTATGTCAAATTTTTCCAAAAATTTATTCCTATGAAAACAGAAGTAAAAGATGTAAATTTAGTAATTAATACTTATGAACCAGAAGAAATAATTGAAGAAATAAACACTACAAATGATTTAATTAATGTTGAAGAAATAGAAGCTGAACAGCCTAAAGTTCAACAAGAGGCATCTAGTCCAGATGATGACGATTTTATTTACGATATTAATAGGGAACAAGCCTTATTCCAAATTAATATTACTAAAAAAGATGAAAAAACAATAGAATATACTACAAAAGAGGCTGATTTAATTAAAGATGTAATGCAAATATTTGATGATGGCTTAGAACGTATGCAAAAAATATCTCAAGTCGAACCTTTATTGTTACCACATTTAATAAAAGCGGGGAAAAATGGAATACCTTTAAAAACTATAACTAGACCAAAAGGAGGTAAACCAATTCCAAAAACTAAAGAAGAAATAAAAGAAGGTTTTGAATTAAATGAAGATAGTATTTGGATATGGGAAAAATATGAATCATTAGTAGCTTCCCTTAAAAAGGCATGTGAACCATTACAACCATATTTAGACACTTTTAGTAAATTTAAAGAATTTATAGAATTAGATCCTTATGCTAGAATGAAAGAAATAAAAGATGACGAAACAAAAGATATAGATGAAAGAGTATGGACCCCAGAAAAAATAAAAGAAGATATAAAAGAAAATAAAAAAAAAGAAGAAAAAATTTTAAGTGAAATACCAAAATTAATTCATGTTAGTTTCTTTATGATAAATTGCAGAGAATATAGAAATGAATTAGCATCTAAATTTAATAAATTGGCTGATATGGAAATAGAATATTTAAGAGAGAAAGCAAAAGATCTGAATGGTACAATACAAACAGGTTATGCACAAATGGCTCACGAAATTAATAGAGAAGTCATTACTATAAATGATTTAAAAGAAGTTCAAGCATATATTGCTACTATTCCTTTAGAATTAAATAAATTAAAAGAAAAGACAGCCGATGTTGATAAGATATATAAAATATTAGATGAATTCAACGTTAAATTGGATTATATCCAATTTGAACAAAGAATGAACTTAATGAGAGGGCCAACTGATATAAATAATATAAAAGATGAAAAATTAATTCAATTAGATAAAAAGAAGGAACAATTAGCAGAAGAACAAATAGAAAAAGTTAATGAATTAATTGAAAATATAAATGAATTAGAAACAAATATTAAAGAATTGGCTAAATATAATGAAGAAACAAAAGCAGAATCAGCAAAAACTATGGCTAATTATATAAAAGATAGATTGGAAGAATTTAAAGCTGATGGTATTATGTATAATGAAAGAGAAATGCTATTTAATAAACCAAGGACAGATTGGTCTAAAATTCAAGAATTAGAATATATGTTACAACCATATTATCATATGTGGATAGGATTAGATAGATGGAACACTAATTCAAAAAAATGGTTAGAAGGAAACTTTAATAAATTAGATGGAAATGAAATCGATAATACTATTCAAGAATTAGTAAAGAATTTTAATATGGCTTTATCAAGATTTAAATCTGAAGGAGTCGACGATAAAATATTCCAAATATGCTTTAAATATAAAACTTTAGTAGATGAATTTAAACCTAAGGGAGAATTAGCAGTAGCTTTAACAAGAGGTTTAAAGGATAGACATTGGGAAGAAATAACTAAAAAGACAGGAATAGATTGCACACCTAGAGAAGGCTTTACTTTCCAAAATATATTAGATCAAGGCATGATTAAATATTTGGAAATATGTTCAGAAGTCGGAGAAAAAGCTTATAGGGAAGCTAAGATTGAAGAACAATTACATGGTATTGAATTAAAATGGAAAGAAATCTTCTTTGTCTTATCAGAACATAAATTAACTCATTTGCCAACAATTGCAAATTGGAATGAAATAAACAAAGAATTGGATACAGATATAATGGACGTTCAACAATTAGATTTATCTCCATATAAAGGGCCATTTTCAGAACAAATTACAAAATGGAATAAAGATTTATTATTAATATCATCAGTATTAGAAGAATGGAATAAATGTCAGAAAAGTTGGATATATTTACAACCAGTTTTTGATAGTGGTGATATCGCTAAAGATATTCCTTATGAACATAAAAAATTTAAAATGACTGATCGTATGTGGCAAGATTTAATGAATGGTCTAAAAACTAACAATAATGTAAAGCAATGCTGCTCAATGGAAGGTCTATATGAAAAATTAAAAGAAGCAAATATGAATTTAGAAAATGTTGAAAAAGGATTAAATGATTATATGGAGAAGAAAAGAGGAGTATTCCCACGTTTTTATTTTATTTCAAATGCTCAATTTTTAGAAATATTATCTCAAACTAAAGATATAAAGAAAGTTAAAGATAATGTAAATAAAATTTTTGAGCCAATAGATTCTATTACATTAAAAGATGATATGTTTATTACTGCTATTCATTCCCGTTATGGAGAAAAATTAGATTTTGTAGAAAACGTCACAATCCATGGACAAAATGTAGAAATTTGGATGAAAAAATTAGAAGCGCAAATGTTTAAAACTGTACGTCATTATATGGAATTATCTGTTGAAGATTATTCTCAAAGAAAAAGAAAAGATTGGGTAAAAGGGCATCCTGGTCAAATTATTATGGCTGTAAATCAAATTATGTGGACAAGAGAAGTAGAGAAAAATATTGTTGAAGGTACTTTAGAACAATATATGAAAATATATGATGAGCGTATACTTGATTTAGTTGATTTAGTAAGAGAAAAACAGACAAGAGTAATGAGTATAACTTTGGCAAATTTAATAACATTGGATGTACATAATATGAATGTAATGAAAAATCTTTTAACTAAAGGTGTAAAAAGAACAAATGAATTTGATTGGATAATGAATATGCGTTATTACTGGGATCAAAGTTTAGACCCTGAGAAATATAATTGTGTGGTAAAATCAGTTCAAACAGATTTTCCATATGGTTATGAATATGTAGGAAATGCTGAAATATTAGTCATTACCCCTTTAACAGATAAATGCAATCTAACATTGATGGGAGCATTAAGATTAAATTTAGGTGGAGCTCCTGCCGGTCCAGCAGGAACAGGTAAAACTGAAACAACAAAAGATTTGGCACGTACATTGGGTAAATTATGTGTTGTATATAATTGTTCAGATGATACAGATTATGTTATGATTGGTAAATTCTTTAAAGGATTAGCTTGTTGTGGTGCATGGATATGTTTTGACGAATTTAATCGTATAAATATTGAAGTACTTTCAGTTATTGCTCAACAATTATTAACATTATTTGGGGCAAAGGATAAAGGACAAACAGAAATTAATTTTGAAGATTCTGTAATTAAAATATTGCCAACATTTTGTGTATTTATTACAATGAATCCAGGTTATGCAGGAAGAACTGAATTACCAGATAATCTAAAAGCTTTATTCAGATCAATTGCAATGATGGTACCTGATTATAAATTAATAGCTGAAATAAATTTATATTCTTCAGGATATGTTAAAGCAAACGAATTAGCCACAAAAGTCGTATCAACAATGAAATTATCCTCAGAACAATTATCAACTCAAGGACATTATGATTTTGGTATGAGGGCAGTAAAATCGGTTTTAAATGCTGCAAGAAGATTAAAGAGAACAGAACATGAGACACCAGAAGATCAATTATTATTAAGAGCTTTAGAAGATGTAAATGTTCCTAAATTTGTATCTGAAGATATAGCCCTATTTAGAAATATTATAAGTGATTTATTCCCAACCACAAAAAGGCCCGAATCAAATTATGATGATTTATTAAATAATGTAGATACTGTTTGTGCAGAAAGAAAATATAATTTAATTCCTTCAAAAGCTTTCAAAGATAAAATTATACAATTATATGATACACTTCAGGTACGTCATGGATTAATGATAGTAGGTCCAGCTGGAGGTGGAAAAACGAGCAATTATAATGTATTAAAAGAAGCAATAAGTCGTTTAGCTGATGATAAAACATATTTCAAAACTACTACAAGTATTATAAATCCAAAAGCTATAACTCACGGACAATTATATTCTGAACAAAATTTAGACACAGGAGAATGGTCATTTGGTATAGTACCAACAATTATAAATGAAATAAAAAGAGATACTTCGGGAAAAATTAAATATTGGATTATATTTGATGGCCCAGTTGATGCTATGTGGATTGAAGATATGAATTCTGTTTTAGATGATTCCAAAAAATTATGTTTAGCCTCTTCTGATATTATTCTTTTAAATGATATGATAACTATTATGTTTGAGGTAGAAGATTTAGTAGTTGCTTCACCTGCAACAGTTTCAAGATGTGGAATGGTATATATGGAACCTTCTAGTTTAGGAGTAAAACCATTATATATATGTTGGATAAAAGAATTAGATGCTATGTTGGATACTTTACAAAAAAATAATGCTGCTAATGCCCAACAAAATAATCAAAATAAAAAAGATGATAAAAAAGAAAAGAAAAAGAAGGAAAAAGCAGAATCAAAAGGAGATGTTAGAGAATTAATTAAAAATAAACTTACTACATTATTTGATAGTTATTTAGAAGATTTGATTTATTTCGTAAGAAGAAAAATAAAAGAGCCATGTGCAACTGTAGATAATAATTTAGCTTCTAGTGTAATGAGAATAATTGATACATTCTTTGATAAATTTAGAAGTCAAGAAGCACAATTTAAAAATATGTCAGAGGAAGTTGAAGCTATTGAAGAGGTTTTAGAAGGTATTTTCTATTTCAGTATAATATGGGGACTTGGTGTTACAACCGATGAGAAAGGAAGAGAAGCATTTAATAAATATTTCAGAGAACTTCTACAAACTAGGACTATTGATAAAAAATATGCTGTTCCAGAGAATGAAACAATATATGATTTCTTATTTGACCCTGACAAAAAGGAATGGATACCTTGGATTAATATAATAGGTAAATTAGATTTACCCCATAATATTGGATACACAGAAATTATTGTCCCTACCCCAGATAGTGTTAGGAATACTTTTGTCATAAAGCAATTATCATTAAGTAATAAACATGTAATTACAACAGGACCAACAGGAACAGGTAAAACTATAAATATAAATGAAGTTCTAGGAAAAGGTCTAGGAGAAAAATATATGAGTATTATAATGAACTTTTCGGCTCAAACATCAGCAAGACAAGCTCAAGAAACTATTCAAGGAAAATTACAAAGAAGAGGAAGAGGGAGATATGCACCAGAAAAACCAGGTGCTATTTTTATTGATGACTTAAATATGCCAGTAAGACAAGATTCAGGTGCACAACCACCAATTGAATTATTAAGACAATGGCTAGATTTTAATGGTTGGTATCATTTAGGAACTAAACAATTCATCACTGTTGAAAATATAATATTATTAGGAGCTATGGGTCTTCCTGGAGGTGGAAGAAACTTTTTAAGTCAAAGATTCCAAAGACATTTCAATTTAATTACTTATAATGAATTGGATGATACTTCTATTAAGATGATATTCAGTAATATTTGCAATTTCTTCTTAGTTAAATTCCCAGAAAAAATAAAGAATTTAATAGATCCAACAATAGATATAACTTTGAAAGACTATAAGGAAATTAAAAATGAAATGTTACCAACTCCTGCAAAGATGCACTATATTTTCAATTTAAGAGATATTTCAAAAGTTTTGCAAGGTATCTGTTCTACTACTTTAGGAGAAACAAATGAGCCACATGATTTGGCAAGAATATGGGTCCATGAAATGACTCGTGTATTTGGAGATAGATTTATAAATGATGAAGATAGAAATTGGCTTAAAAATTTATTGGATAAAGGAGCAAAAGAAATATTCGAAACTGATGAAAATAAATTATATGAATTTGGAAAGGCAATAATTTATTGCGATTTTATGGGAGCTGACCAATTTGCAAAAAAAAATTATAATTTAGTCAAAGATATACCTAGTTTTATAGAAAGAATAAATCAAAGATTAAGAATATATAATGAAGAATCTAAAAAGAAAAAATTAAAATTAGTTATGTTCTTAGATGCATGTGGCCATATAAGTAGAATATGCAGAATATTAAGACAACCGAAAGGAAATGCATTACTTTTAGGTGTAGGTGGATCTGGTCGTCAAAGTCTAGCACGTTTGGCAACTTATATAAATGGATATGATTGCTATCAAATTGATGTTGTCAAAGGTTATGATATGAAAGATTTCTCAAGAAATGTAAAAGAATGTCTTAAAGGTTCAGGTATTCAAGAAAAAGACCAAACATTTTTAATTGTAGATACTCAATTAATATATGGGCTTATGCTAGAATACATCAATGGTATATTAAATACAGGAGATGTTCCTAATTTATATGCTCAACAAGTAGATAAAGATGATATCATAAATGCTGTTAGAGCCGAAGTTATGAATAAATATGGTAATTTGATGGAATCAAATGTAATGAAAGTATATTTAGCAAGAGTATTAAAGCATATTCATGTTGTTTTAGCGATGTCTCCATTAGGAAATTCATTTATTAATAGATTAAGAATGTTCCCATCTTTAGTAAATTGCTGTACTTTGGATTGGTTTAGTGAATGGCCTGAAGATGCACTTGAAAGTGTTGCTCTAGATAAATTCAAAGAAGAAGATACAGGATTAAGTGATGAAACTATTCCTAAAATTGTAAATGCTTTCAAATATATACATAAAAGAGTTGAAGTTGAAAGTAAATTATTTTCTGAAGAAATGAGAAGACATGTATATTTAACACCTACTTCATATTTGGAATTATTATCTTTATATCAAAAAATATTAAAAGAAAAAACAAAAGAATTTAATAATAATATTAAAAGATTTGAAAATGGTCTAAAAGTATTAAATAGTGCAAATATTGAAGTAGATTTAATGAAAAAACAAATAGAAGAACAGCAACCCCAATTAGAGAAAGCAACAAGAGAAACAGAACAACTTGTCAAAGTTTTAACTGTTGAAAAATCAAAAGCTGAAACAGAGAAGGCCGCTGCAGCAATAAAAGAAGAAGAAGCCAAAAAATTAGATGCAGAATGTTCAGAAATGTTAGCAATAGCTCAAGTTGAACTTGAAAAAGTCATGCCTTTAGTCGAAAAAGCAAAAAATTCAATTAATAAAGTTAAGTCAAACGATTTATCCGAACAAGCAGGTTATAAAAAATTAACAGAGGGTGGAGAAATATTATTCACAGCTTTATTATATTTCATGAAAGGAAATGATTGGAAAAGGAAAGAATATGAAATAAAAGATCAGACAAATCCAGATGGGTCAAAAGCATATGATATAAGAAAAGCTTTAAGTGTTATTGATTTCAATAAATCAGATAAATTATTAGAAACATTAAAAACTTTTTGTAGTGAAAAATTGGATGAATTAAAAATATCTCCGATGAGGGAAAATATTAGAGAGATGGTCGAATTATTTAATGCAAGAAAAGTAAATAAAAAAATGATAGAAAATGCAGCAAAGTCCATGGTAGGTTTATACGAATATTTGATATTATTAGCAGAATACGTTGATAACTGTGAAAAGACTATAGATCCAATTAAAAAGAAATTAGATGAAGCATCAGCAGCAAAAAATAAAGCAAATGCAGAAAAAGAAGATGCTATTTCAAAATCAAGGGCGGCCCAGGCAACTGTAGAGAAATTAGATGCTGAATATAAAAGTGCAATGGATAAGCAAAATTCTTTATCACAACAAGTAAAGAAAGCAAAAGAGAAATTAAAAAGAGCAGAACAATTAATTAATTTATTATCAGGTGAACAGTCTCGTTGGACTAAAAATGTCGCTGATTTAAAGAAACAAGTAGAAAATTTAGCAGGAGATTCCCTTATGGCAGCTGCATCAATATGTTATAATGGTCCATTTATTTATAGTTATAGAGTAAGCCTTGAAAATGATTGGAGGAAAAAGATAGAAGAATTAGGAATAATTCATACTGATGGAATAACAATGAAAACATTATTAGAAAATCCAATAGAGGTAAATGAATGGAAACTAAATGGATTACCAAATGATAACCTATCTATAGAAAATGGTATCATAATAAAAAACACTAGACGTTGGCCATTAATGATAGATCCTCAAAATCAAGGAAGTAATTATATTAAAAAATTCGGTAAAAGGCAAGAATGTTTAGTAGTTATTAAAGGAAGTGATCCTAACTTTTTGAACTTAATTAAAGGAGCAATTAGGGCAGAAAAATGGGTTTTATTAGAAAATGTTTCAGAAAATCTTGATCCTACTTTAGAACCAGTATTAAATCAACAATTAATTCAAAAAGGCGCAAATACATTTGAAATAAAAATTGGTGATGATCATGTTCAATGGAGCTTCAAATTTAAATTGCATTTATCAACAACTATACCTAATCCTCATTATAGTCCTGAAACATTTGTTAAAGTCACTATTGTCAATTTCGGTATAACTCCACAAGGTTTACAAGAACAAATGATGACGTTGTTAATCAATAATGAAATGCCTGAATTAGAACAAAGAAAAAATGCAATTATGTTAGAAAACTTTGAGTCTATGGCTGAATTAACTGCTACTGAAGATAAAATATTAAACGCTTTAGAAGGAGGAGATATATCTAAATTTTTGGAAAATGATGATCTAATCGACCAATTAAAAGAATCAAAAACAAAATCTGAGGAAATTTCTCAAAAAATTGAAGAAAGTAAAGAAACAACTATCAAAATCGATAAAGAAAGAGAAAAATATAGGCCAGCAGCAGAAAGAAGTAGTATATTATTCTTTGCAACATTAGATCTATCATCAATTGATCCAATGTATCAATTTAGTTTACAATGGTTCAGTAAATTATATGAATTTTCAATTAAAACAACACCTAATTCAAATAATAAAGATATAAGAATTGCAAATTTAAATAAAATATTCACAAAAAATTTATATGAGAATGTTTGTAGAAGCTTATTTGAAAAAGATAAATTATTATTCAGTTTTGTTATTTGCTATAAAATAATAGTAGGAACCACTGGAAATACAATAAAAATACCTCAAACTCAATGGAGATATTTCTTAGCTGGTCCAAGCGGAGATGTTGAAATACCAAATAATCCAACAAAATGGATAAATAAAAATGAATGGCCCACATTCTATAGACAATTATATTATATGGATGAACATTTTGAAGAAATGAAAGGACTAAAAAAAGATTTTATGACAAATTGTGATAAATTTAAAGGTATCAATGATTCAACTACTCCTCAAAGTGATACTCTTCCAGGAGAATGGGAAAGTAGATTAACAGAATTTTTAAAGCTATGCTTTATTAAAATGATTCGTCCAGATAAACTAATTAGTTCTATTCAATTATGGATTGAAAGAAATCTTGGAAAGGAATTCATAGAGCCTCCACCATTTGAGTTAGCCAAATCTTATAAACAAAGTAGCAATATTGTTCCTTTAATTTTCATATTATCTCCAGGTTCTGATCCTATTAATGATATAAGAAAATTCGCAGAAGATCAAGGATATGATAAAAATAAATTCCAAACTGTATCTTTGGGTAGAGGACAAGAGGCTAAAGCAATGAAAGTTTTAGAAGATATGAGGACAAGAGGAGGATGGGTTCTTTTACAAAATTGCCATTTAGCTAAATCATTTATGTCAAAATTGGAAGAAATAGTTGAAAACTTTGATACTAATTGGCCTGATAAAGATTTCCGTTTATGGCTTACTTCAATGAGTAATCCATTCTTCCCTGTTTCTATTTTGCAAAATTCAGTTAAAATTACAATAGAGCCTCCTAAAGGTTTAAAAAATAATATATTAAGAAATTATAAAAAGATAGAACCAAAAGATTTGGAAGATGATTGTATTAAAAGAAATGAATATAAAACATTATTATTTGGATTATCATTTTTCCATGCTATTGTACAAGATAGGAGAAAATATGGGCCCATTGGTTGGAATGTAAGATACGATTTTACAAATGAAGATTGGATGGTTTCCAGAAAACAAATTAAAATATTTTTAGAAGAATATGAACAAATTCCTTATCAAGTCTTAGACTATTTAATCGGAGATATAAATTATGGTGGAAGAGTAACTGACGACAAAGATCAAAGATTAATTAAAACGATTTTGGCCACATATCTAACTCCATCAATATTTAAATATAAAAATTATAAATTTAGTGATTGTGATATATATTATTGCCCAGAACCAGGAGAGCATGATGTTTATTTAACTTATATTGAAAATCTACCAGTTAATAGTGAACCAGTCGTTTTTGGATTGCATGATAATGCTGATATAATTACTGCGCAAAACGAAGGAGCTGCATTATTAGAAACTGTTTTAAGTATTCAGCCAAGACAAACTTCTTCAGGTGGAAAAAGTCAGGAAAATATTATATTAGAATTATTGGAGGAAATAAAAAATAAAACTCCAGAGCCATTTGATAAAGAACAAGTTGCTAAACAATTCCCAACAGATTATAATGAATCTCTAAATACTGTCCTACTTCAAGAAGTAATTAGATATAATGTTTTGCTAAATACAATGAAAACTTCAATAATAACTTTAGGAAAAGGTTTAACTGGTAAAATAGTTATGGACGAAGAAGCTGAGGAAATGAGTCAATCACTATTTATCAATTTAGTTCCAAAGATTTGGAGTGGTGTATTCTTATCTTTGAAACCACTTAGTTCCTGGCTAATTGATCTTAATCAACGTATTAAATTCTTCAGTGATTGGATAAAAAGTGGAAAAACACCTAATACTTTTTGGTTCTCTGGATTTAGTTTCCCTCAGGCCTTTATGACAGCTGTACTTCAAAATCATGCAAGAGCATATAAGACAGCTATTGATCTTCTTTCATTTGACTTTAAAATAATGGGAAATACTAAACCTACTGATATAAAAGAAAAGCCAGAAGATGGAGTATATGTCTATGGTATGTTTTTAGAAGGAGCAAGATGGAATTATGATGAAGATAAATTAGATACTTCATTGGCCAAAGAATTATATACTGATGTGCCTATGATACATTTTATTCCTATGGCAAATAGAGAACTGCCCACAGAGGGTGTATATTTCTGCCCATTGTATAAAGTTTTGAGTAGAGCTGGAACTTTATCTACCACTGGACATTCAACCAATTATATTTTGTTCGTTGAATTACCAACAGATAAAGCACAAAGTGTTTGGATAAAAGCTGGTGTTGCTATGTTTTTATCATTAAAACAATAAAAAAATAGTTCTTTAAAAATATATAAAGCTATAAATTTTTTAAGAAATAAATATTATTATTTTAAAAATAATTAATTTAATTATTATTTATTAAAAAATAATTAATTTTGAAATTGGAAAACATTTGGACGAAAACTAGTTAAGCTTTCTTCCAAAAAAATAATAATAATATTAAAAAAATAAATATAATT